>PJEM01018044.1:0-19973 GCA_004023845.1 Helogale parvula
AGGAGCACATGTACCCCAATGTTCATAGCAGCACTGTCAACAATAGCCAAAACATGGAAAGAGCCTAAATGTCCATCACCTGATGAGTGGATCAAGAAGATGTGGTATATATACACAATGGAGTACTACATGGCAATGAGAAAGAATGAAATCTGGCCATTTGTAGGAAAGTGGATGGACCTTGAGGGTGTCATGCTAAGCGAAATAAGTCAGGTAGAGAATTACTGAAACCATATGTTTGCACTCATAAGTCTAATAGGAAAACAGGAGAAACCTAATGGAGGACCAGGGGGAGGGGAAGAGGGAAAGAGAGTTGGGGAGAGAGAGGGATGCAAAACTTGAGAGACTATTGAATGCTGAAAATGAACTGAGAGTTGAAGGGGAAAGGGGAGGGGGAAAAGAGGTGGGGGTGATGGAGGAGGGCACTTATGGGGAAGAGCACTGGGTGTTGTATGGAAATCAATTTCAAAATAAACTATTTAAAAATATTTTTTCTTTCTTCGTCTGATAATATGCAACTTTATTGATTAAGTTTTGTATGTTCAATCAACTTTGCATCATTTGGATGCACCCCCACTTATCAACAATGTATTTTATTTACATATGTTACTAGATTTCACTTCTTTTGGTTTTACAAAAGTTTTTTTTCGTATATTCATAATGGATACTGGTCTAGGCTATCCTTTCTTATAATGTCTATTTTATATGCTGTAACAATAAGTCTTACCTTATAAAATAAGTTGGAATGAACTTCCTCATATTTATTTTTTGAAAGGCGTATGCAAAGTTGACATTATTTTTCCCTTAAGTGTTCAGTAGCATTCACCAGTGAAACCATCCGGAACTAGAATTTTCTGTGTGTAGTGGTTTTTAACTATGAATTCATTGGCTTAGGAATCACAGAGCTCATCAAGTTATGCTTCTTCTCAGTTAAGCCCTGGTAATTTGTGTCTTTTGATGCAAATGATGAAAGGATTTTCCATTTCATCTAATTTGTTGAAATTATCACCATAAATCCCTCATCATGTACACAGGACCTATGGTAATCTATCCTCTTTTGATACTAATATTAGTAATTCTCCTACCTCCCTTTTTTTCCTGTTCAGTCTCAATAGGGGCTTATCAACTTTATCGTTCTTTTGTGCTTTCCAAATATCCAATATTTGTTTCATTGATTTTATCTATAATTTTTCTATTCTGTATTACACTGAGTCTTGGCAATATAATTTTTATTTTTCTCCTTTTGCTTACTTAGTGTTTGACTTGATTTCCTTTGCAGTTTCTTACAGTGAAAGTGTGTAATATTAAATTTAGATCGTTATTCATTTTCATTACAGTAATAGAATGGTATGAATTTTCTCACTGAGTAACATTTTAGCAGCATCCTAAAACTTTAATATGTGCCATTTTCATTTCAATTCTGTTCAAAAATTTATTTTCCTGTGATATGTTTCTTTGACCTATGTGTTATTTGGAAATATATTCCTTGTTTTTCAAATATTTAAGGATTTTCCATGTCGTTTGGCTATTGTTTCTAGTTTAAATCCACTGTGGTCAGACAACATACTTTTTGTAATTTTAGTCTCTTTATTGAGACTTGTTTTGTGGCTTAGAACATTCTTTATCTTGGTTAACAATTGATATGCACTTGAAAAAAATAAACATTGACCCTTTTGTATAGTAGATTGCCTTATAAATATCAATCTTGTCAACTTGACTCAAATTCTTCTTTCCTTTAACTGATTTCATGTCTACTAGTTCTAACATTTTCTGAAAGAGGGGTGCCACAGGCTCCATTATATTGTAGATTTGCATATTTCTCACTTCCACACGCAAATTTGTGCCTTGCGTGTTTGTTATCATTATGAAAAGTCCCTCATCATTACAGGTAATACCTCTGTTCTTATATCTACTTTGTCAGATATTTATATAGTGAATTCAACTTTCTCTGTTCAGTGTTTGCATACTGTCTTCAATATATTTTACTTTACCATATAATTACAATTGGTCTTTTCTTGACTGGATGTAACTGAGCTTGCTTTATTATCCATTCTGTTGATCATTATCTTTTAACTGGAATAGTTAAACAATTTATGCTTAATATAATTGTCTTTATATTTGCGTTTAATCTACTATATTGCCATTTTTTCCTCATTGTTCCAAGGTTTTCCTCTTTTTTCTTGCCTTTTTTAACTAATTAAATGTTTCTTTATTTCATCATATCCATGCTATTGGATTATTAATTCTATTGCTTTGTTTTTAATTTTTTAACTTTTTAAGACCTTATTTTTAAAGCAGTTTTAAGCCTACAGCAAAATTGAGGAGGTACAGAGATTAATCATGTGCCCCCCCATCCCCCGCCTAGCTCTGCCATCACACACTCATAGCCTCTCCCAATATCAACATCACTAACCAGAATGGAACATTTTTCACCAAGGATGAATCTACATTGACCCATCATAATCACCTAAAGTCCATAATTTCTCTTAGGGCTCCCTGTCACTGTTGTACATTCTATGAATTTGGACAAATATATAATATTATTCCCATCATTATAACATCATACAAAGTATTTTCACTACCCTAAAGTTCCTCTGTGTTCTGCCTACTTACCCTCCCACCAGCATCCCTGGCAACTACCAATCTTTTTATTGTCTCTATAGTTTTGCCTTTTCCGGAATGTCATTTAGTTGGAATCATGCAGTATGTAGTCTTTTCAGATTGGCTTCTTTCACTTACCAATACACACTTAAAGTTTCTGTTTTAATTGTTACTGGTTTTTTTAGGGTCAACAAATCTTTAGGGTTAATACATCTTTAACTACAACAATTCACCTTCAAATACTGTTACACCATTTCAAATACAGTGTAAGAATCTTACAACAGTATATTTTCATTATACCCTTCTACTGTCACACATTTTGTGCTATTGTTATATCTTATTGTATATATTATATAAACCAAAAAATACATTTTCACCTTAAATGGGTAATTATCTTTAAAGAGGTCTTTAAATGAACAAAAAATATCTTGTATATTTACCCACACAGTACTAATACTAGGTTGATTCATTTTGTGTCTGGGAATCCAATTTTGATTACGATGTGCCTTGGTGGAGTTTTCTTTATGTTTCTTATATTTGGTGTTCATTGACGTTCTTGGGTATGGTTTTATAGTTTTCATTAAATTTGGACATTTTTCAGCCATTATTTCTTTAAACATTTTCTCTGCCCTGAATGCAATCCCCCATGGACTCCAATTACATGTGTTTTAGGCTATTTAAAGTTGTCACACATCTCCCTGATGTTGTCTTTTCTAAAATTTCTTTATTCTCTCTGTTTAATTCTGGATAATTTCTATTTGTATGTCTTTAAGTTTACCAATATGTTTTTCTGTGAGGTGTAATCTGTGTTTAAACCCATATAATGTATTTTTACTTCATGTGTTATAGTTTTCACCTCTCTTAATTTGATTTGGGTCTTTATATTTTCCTTGTTTCTATTTAATTTTTTGAATGTATGAAATGAAGTTATAATACATGTTGTAGTGTCCTTCTTTGCCAATTCTAACATTTATGTTTGTTCTGGTTCACTTTCGTTGACTAATTTATTTCTTCATATTTTATATATGTATAATTATGTATATAAAATAAAAATATATGTTCATATCTATGCATTATACACACACGTTTTGCTTCTTAGCATGTCTGATAACTTTGATTGGATTCCAGATATAGTGAGTTTCACTTTGTTGAATCTTAAATATTTTTGTGTTTCTATAAATATTATTGAGGTTGATTCTATGATACAGTTAGGTTACTTAGAAACAGTTTGACCCTTCTGGGTCAATCATTGGAATACATTTAACTCACCAAAAAGTTTACATTTATTTTGAGGTAAATTTCTGCTAGGATTCTGGGAAAACAGTGTCAATGACTAACCTCTTCCTTGCCCACCATTAATCAGATTGTCTTTAAACTCTTGTTCTTTGAAGCATAGGGAGACAATACATTTAGAAAGCACCGACTTGATCATCTGGTAAACAAGAGCTCCAATCTAACTGCTACCTCTTAGAAACATGTGGCCTTGGGAAAATTTTTTATCTTCTTCATTTTAAACTTCTCAATTTTTCAACTATAGAATGTGGATAATCATATAACCCACCTAGTAAAGTTGTCATAAAGATTATAAGACACAACATATATAATAGAGTATTTAACACAGAACTAGACCAAAGAAGAGCTCAATTAATATTATTTATTTATTATTAACATTATTATTAAAATATATGTTATGTAACATTATGTGTTTCCACATTTATCCTACATCAAACAAATATACAATAGTGTACTGAATGGAGAAAATATTCTATAAATTTTGTTTATTAAATGAATTAAAAAACAAAAATCATATATAAAATTCTATTCCTATAATATTTTCGTCAACTTTTGGACAGCAACTGACCTTTTTTAAATAAAAATTATATATATATATATATATATATATATGATGTACATGATGATTAGGCATACATATGCATAGTTAAAAGGTTATTGCACTCAAACTAATTAACATATCTTCTCACTGTTACTTGTGTGTGCGTGCATGTGTGTGTGTGTGTGTATGTATTGATGAGGGCACCTGAAATTATTCTCGTAGCACATTTCCAAGAGTCAGCACAGTACCACTAAATATAGTTCATAATGTGTATTACATCTCGAGACTCGTTCATCCCACATAACTCCAAGTTTGTGTCCTTTGGCTAACATGGATAGCAAGTGACTTTGAAATTTAAGTCAAACATGCGAAAACTGAACACAAATTTCCCTAATTATTTATGATGTCTTAACAAAGAATGGTCACTAGAGGAAAAAAGCTGTTTACAATAGAGAGAAAGAACTTTTTCTTCTGTGACAGGGAACAGGACTTCATCCAAATCTGGATTACCTCAGTGAATTCTGAGCAGCTTCTCTCTTAAGTTCACTTGAAATATCTATAGGCATGTGGAGAGAATCTAGCCTTCTAATCTACCCTTCTGACTTTTCATCTAACTCATTGTTTTGCACATGAAGTATTGCTGCATCTTCCTGCTTCCAAAGACACTCCTCCTTCTAGAAAGAGTTCATTCTAAGTTCATTACACTGGAGTAATTAGTGACTTTTGAATCTGTACTCTCAAGGGAATTTTTTTGTTCATTCAATGAGTTGATCCCTCCATACTTGTTGCATCAATGGTTATCCAACGGATATGGATATGGATATCCAACAAATACGGATATCAATGGATATAGCTGTTGCTGTTTATGTAAATGTAAAACTTAGTGGGAGATCTGTCTCCTTTGTCAGAAAAGCTAGAATATCAAGTTTCCAAAATAAAGAGCGTTCTTCTACGTTTCCATAAGAAACTTTCTTTTCATCTTCTCACTGAACCAGATTCCATGAGCATCTTTCCTGCCGATCGATTGGAACAATATATTTGGAATTTTTGTCTTTTACATTTCTTAAAAGGAAAGGTAACTGGAAATTGAGGGGCATGAGTCACTGAGGAGGACTTGCAGAATTTTGGGGAGTGCTGGTGAGGGATACACACAAATAATGCAGTACGGCCGACACTTAATTGCTTCTAGTCATTATTCCCGTCCAGCTGTGAGTCACACTAAGGACCCTTATGGTTAAAATACATTCAGAAGCCAGGAAGGGCCACCAGAGAGGTAAGTATACCTAAGTTTGTTTTTGACAGATATTCACCTTCTGGAAACTAATAGAATCAAATTTGGGTACTAAATAAAGTTGACAATTATCCAGAAGAAGAATCAACAATAATTCTGAGATATTTCCTGTTCTATAACATGTGACATAACTTTCAATAAGACTTTTTAAAACTGTTCATGGATGGGATACAGGTTAATAACAGAAACATGATATATAAAGGATACAGCCAACTAGGAAAGGTATTGAGGAAGCACATTTGCTTCAATCCAATAAAAATGTCTCCTCCAATATTCTCCACTACACAATTATAATCTCCAAGCATAGGATATACCCTTCTTTAATGGGCATTATTTTACAACACATTGCCCCCATGTTTGTAAACACATTAGTTATTGTCAGTGAACACATGAAGACATGTATTTGCTATTGTGCAAGGGCTTATTAATTTCTTTTCCAGATGAATTTGGGATATGAAGAAAAATTAAATATGGAGAGAGAAAAAGTAAGAAAAACTTTAGAACCCAAAGCATATTCCAGGGTAATGAGTACCCAGATGGGTATCAACTGAGGGTATCTGAAACCTGGATCAAAAGTAAGAGATGGAGGGACACCTGGGTGGCTCAGTCAGTTAAGTGTTCAACTTTGGCTCAGGTCATGATCTCATGCTTCATGAGTTTGAGCACCACGTCAGGCTCCATGCAGACAGCTCAGATGCTGGAGTCTGCTTCAGACTCTGTGTCTCCCTCTCTCTCCACTCCCTCTTTGATGCCTGTCTCTCTCTCTCTTTCTCTCAAAAATAAATGTTAAAAAAAAATTTTAAGAGATGAGATTAGGCAGACAGGATGGTAAGATAGTTGGGGTCCAGAGTCTTGACTTGTCACCTTTAATATTTGGTATCCTCTGATCACTCTGAGTGACTCTGTATTACCTGGGATGCTACCATGTAGCAGGTAACAAGAGCCAGAGACTGCTGCACTTCCCAACAACACTACGTGAAAACCAGGGGAGGGCTAGACAGTGCAACAGGACATAGTCCATTCCTCAGAAGGGAAAACCATGTTTCTCTGGACCCGAGGGAAATACACTTCAAGGTTATTTGTGGGAAATATTGTACAACAACCAAGTGCAAACCATTCTTGCAAAAAACTAATTGGAGTCTTCTGGGAGAATCCTGTTCCATTTAAATAGTAGGAGAAATCAGGAGCCCTAGAGACAGTAAATACAGATGGGAAACATTTGAATAGCTACAATGTGATTAACTTTAGATTGTTGAAGAGCAATTGTCTGCCTACTATTTGCCCTAATTCAGGAACAAATAGTTAACTGACTGAAACAGTTAACTTTGGTCAGGAAGGCAGGGGTGGCATCATATAGAAGATTGATTTTCTACTCAAGAGAAAAAAAGGGAAATGAGAGCAGGGAGAAGTCAATTTTCCATTTCCTCACCATTTGTCCAATAATGAAAAGCTCATTCTTGGGTGAAGTAAACAAATTAAAAGACATTATTTTGAAATATTTAGGAACTAAGTCTCTGAAGTCAAACTGCTTGTCCCCATATTCCTGTTTTATCCTGGATGATACCCTAGATGGTATCTTAGGTGATACTTAAAACTTACAAGCCTCAGGTTCTTCATTGTAAAATGTGGATTATAATACAACATGGGTCCGAGATTGGCTGTGAAGATCAGTTGAGAGAAACCATGTAAAATGTCTAGCACAGTATCCAGCACATCGCAAATGTCCTAAAAATGTTAGCTGGTATCCAAGCAAACTTGAAAATTAATTTAAAGAGAAAGAAATGAACTCCATATCCATAAGCATCTCTTATGTGATTGAATTGCATCCGAAGTCTATTTTTCCATTAAACAGAAAATACCTCTAGAATTGATAGTTCAAAATTATCCAATTTAGATTGAAAGTTAAGCACTGATCCATTTTCTAATTCTACAGTAACAAGAAAGCTATTCTGAATAATAAAACACATCTACCTAAGCGATTAGCCCTTCATATAGCAAATTGCACCCTTACGAGGCTTTCCAGAATCATAGAGAGTAAAGGACAGAAATGGGAGGACTATTTATTGACAAAGCTGGAAAACACATTAGAGTTAGAAAATCTTGAGACCAGAAAAACAGACTCCTGAAAGTTTTTTTCTCACATCCATAAATTTAAATATATATATGTAATTGGGATTCAGGAGACAATTTTATATGTTATGTACATAATAATAACTTCCAACTTATTAACTTCCAAATTAAGGAATTGAAAAAAACAGCCAACAATAACAGCTGCATTTAAGCTGTTCATAATCTACAGTAATAATAACATTTGAAGGGACTGGTACCCATCAAGCTGAAGTTTTGTTATTTTCTTTTTGAGAAAGAGAAACGAAGGGAGGAAGGATGGGCAGAATGGGTAAATATAGGCTTCCCGTTATGGAATGAATAAGTCACGGGAATAAAAGGCACAGGATACAATCAGTAATATTGTAATCATGTTGTATGGTGACAGATGGTAGCTACACTTGTCATAAGCATTGCATAACACACAGCAAAGTTGAATCACCGTGTTATACCCCTGAAACGAATGTAACAGTGTAGATCAATTACCCTGAAAAAGACTTTTTAAAAGAAAGAGAGACAAGAGAACACAAAAGAGTGTGAAAGGGATGGCTAAATGAGCAGGGAACTTTGAATGGAGGTATTCTGAAATGGCGCAAGGTTTTGAAAGTCAGAGCACACGACAAGCCCAGAAGAGAATTTGAAGGTTATGTGCAGTTGGGGAGTGAGTTTAAAGAGAAAAGAGGTGGATGAATTAACAAATATTGTCATCATGCTATTCTACAAATTGCAGAGTAAATGGCAAATACTAAATGGACTTGGAAAGAAGAGAACACACGGTGTATTAGAGCTAGGAAGAGCTCTATTAATGAAGTGACTTGCCAAGGAAGAGCCACTCATGAGATTCCAAAAGTCCTCATAATATAAAAACGAGTAGAAAACTTTATGGAAGACTTGGAGAGATATCAAGAAGGACAGAGCTATGGTTGCAGTGAGAAGAGAGTGGAATAGGGACTCAAAGTTCATCTCATCAAAGAGGGAAAGATATCAAGCACCATGTTAGGAACAACTCCTGTTCAAGTTAAAAAGAAGAAAGAGCAAAATTTTCAGCCTTTATTAATAATATCCCTGAAACTATGCTAAGAACGTTGTATTTAATGTTATTTAATCCTTACCACAAATCAACAAGGACAATGATGTCAATATCTGCACTGTTTGACAGAGAGGGAGAAATACCAAAAGAGAATCTTAAATACTGAGAACAAACTAAGGTTACTGGCTAGCAGGGTGCTGAAAGGTGGACATGGGGCAAGTGGGCAATGAACATCAAGGAGAGCCCTTGTTGGGAGGAGCACTGGGTGTTATATCTAAGTGCTAAATCACCAAATTCTATTCCTGATATCATTATTACACTATATGTTAACTAACTTGGATTTAAATTAAATGTGTGTGTGTGTGTGTGTGTGTGTATAACATTTTATGGGTGATGACACTGTAGGAAATAGGGTATTGCAAACATTATGTGCACCCTTATCTGACCAATTCCAAACCCCCAACTCTTCACCACTGCCATTTAAAAATGACCCAGGCAACTACATTGTGTTTATTCAGGAATTAACTTTCTAGCAGCTTACATCAACCTCTTGGTGGAGAATTAGGGGTATGGGTGTCAAGGGATACAACTGACTCCATTTAGCATCTTATTTCTGCAACGATTCTTCATATTAATTCTTAATAATGTAAAAATTCTTGTCCGATTTACTCTTTGACATAGGCAAATAGGGCAGGAATCAGATCAGGGAACATACTGCTAAAAATGATCTTTATTTTTAATATAATTTATTGTCAAGTTAGCTAACATACAGTGTATACAGTGTGATCTTGGCTTCAGGAGTAGATTCTGATGATTCATCACTTACATGCAACATCCAGTGCCAGAGTCCAGCTCCAGCTGGTCCAGGGTCCCCTGAAGGAGAGACAGCGTCAGCAAAAAATGGAGTGAGAGAGCCATGTGTTTCAGGCATCCCCATCCTGTCCTGTTTTGTGTCTTTATTTATAGATTTCAGTGTTAACATGACATGAAAAAGTGGAATTTTTACAAATAACTCTCAGTGATAAGATGCTTCGAAAAGGGTGCAGAAACAGGATTTACAGAGGCGTTTTTGCAGAACTACTCTAATTACAATGAGGTAATTTACAGATCATAGGATAACAGGATATTCTCAGTGAAAAGCAGATAACATATATATTTGTTTGATCTGGTAATATATCTTACAACTAAGAAGATAGCAAGATGTTTTCAGTGAGAAACAGAGAGCAAACACATTTGTTTATAACAATAACGCTAAGATTCAGGTATAAACAAGGCTAGGAGGCATTCTGTCTGGCTCACAGGAGGAGGAATGTATTCGTGCTGGTTAGTAAATAAAATTTTTGTCAACCTTGTTCTTTGATGTTGAAGGTGTAAGGGACATAGGCTCCCTAGATGTGCTGGCCTTTGCATATGAGTTTAAGTTGTAACTACTCTTACCCATCCTCACAACTGGCACAAAATTAGCATAGGTATGCGCAGTAACTTATGCCTGGCTCTTGTTTGTTTCTTATTGCTAAATTAGGCTCTTTTTCTCTGGGCCAGAGTTAATAGTAAATCTTTGTTTTCTTAACGCCCTTTATTATCTATGCCTTAAGTTTGTGAGGCTTATTAGAAGAGCCTTCTGACAAAGATTTCCAGTGCTTTGTTTAAGTTCCTCTTTATAGAGGTGGGAATACGCTTCTTCCCATGAGGTATCTGTGTGGGGAATATTGGTCTGACTTGGAACATTGTGAGGCCTAAGCAACAGGCTTAATTTCACATGAGCAGTAGTAGCAGAAGGAGATACCAGTTTCCGCCTCTCATGGCAGGAGCCATGCACGTCTGCCATTTCCTTACTGTGACCCTGTCACCCAGCAAGGCCAGTGCGGCTCCCAGCAATCCAGTGCTCATCCCAAAGCCCTCCTTAATGCTCATCACCTATTTTTCCCTCTCCCTTGATCCCCTCATCAACCTTCAGTTTGTTCTGTGTTTAAGAGGCTCTTATTTATGGATTGCCTCCCTCTCTGTGTGAAACTATT
Source organism: Helogale parvula (assembly GCA_004023845.1). Taxonomy (NCBI): domain Eukaryota; kingdom Metazoa; phylum Chordata; class Mammalia; order Carnivora; family Herpestidae; genus Helogale; species Helogale parvula. The sequence goes on from PJEM01018044.1 coordinate 10,881, forward strand.
TTTTCCCCTTCCCTTTCCCCAAGGTCTTCTGTTAAGTTTCTCAAATTCCACATATGAGTGAACACATGGTATGTCTTTCTCCGACTTATTTCACTTAGCATAGTACCCTCCAGTCCCATCTACATTGTTACAAATGGCAAGATTTCATTGATTGTCATTGCCAAGGAGTATCTCGTTGCATATATAAACCACACATTCTTTATCCTTTCATCAGTTGATGGACATTTAGGCTCTTTCCATACTTTGACTATTGTTGAAAGCACTAGTATAAAGATTGGAGTATCTGTGAACCCTATGAATCAGTACTCCTGTATCCTTTGGATAAATTTCTAGTAGTGCTACTGCTGGGCCATAGGGTAATTCTATTTTTCATTTTTTGAAGAAACTTCATATCGTTTTTCAGAGTTGCTTCATCAGTTTGCATTCCCACCAAGAGTGCAAAAGAGATCCTCTTTCTCCACATCCTCACCGACATCTGTTGTTTCCTGAATTGTTAATTTTAACCACTCTGACCAGTGGGCGGTGGTATCTCATTACGGTTCTGATTTTTATTTCCCTGATGATGAGTGATGTTGAGCATCTTTTCATGTGTCTGTTGGCCATCCGGAAATCTTCTTTGGAAAGTGTCTATTCATGTCTTCTGCCCATTTCTTCACAGGATTATAAGTGTTGATTTGGGTAGGTAATTTATAGATTTTAGATACTAACCCGTTATCCAGTATGTTGCCTGCAAATATCTTCTCCCATTCCATTGGTTGCTTTTTGGTATTGCTGATTGTTTCCTTTGCAGTGCAGAAGCTTTTCAGTCTTGAAGAGGTACAAATAGTTCATTTTTGCTTTTATTTCCCTTGCCCTCAGAGATGTGTCAAATAAGAAGTTGCTATAGCTCAAGTCAAAGAGATTGTTGCCTGTTTTATCCTCTAGAGTTTTGATGGTTTCCTGTCTCACCTTTAGGTCTTTCTTCCAACTTGAGTTTAGTTTTGTGTATGATGTAAGAAAGTGGTCTAGTTTCATTCTTCTACATGTTGCTGTCCAGTTCTCTCAGCACCATTTGTTAAAGAGATTGTCTGTTTCACCATCGAATACTCTTTCTTGCTTTGTCAAAGGTTAGTTGGCCATATATTTTTGGTCCAATTCTGGGTTCTCTATTCTATTCCATTGGCCTATGTGTCTGTTTTTGTGCCAAGACCATACTGTCTTGATGATTACAGCTTTGTAGTAGGGGCTAAAGTCTAGGATTGTGACATCCCGCTTAGGTTTTCCTTTTCAACAGTACTCGGCTACTCAGGGCCTTTCGTGCAACCATAAAAGTTTAGGATTGTTTGTTCTAGCTCTGAGAAGAATGCCAGTGTAATTTTGATTGGAATTGCATTGAATGTGAAGATTGCTTTGGGTATATTGACATTTTAACAATATTTGTGCTTCTAATTCATGAGCATGGAGTGTTTTTCCATTTCTTTGTGACTTTTTCATTTTTCTTTCATAAGTTTTCTATAGTGTTCAGTATAAAGATCTTTTACATCTTTGGTTAGGTTTATTCTAACATATTTTATGACTCTTGGTGCAACTGTAAAGGGAATTAATTTCTTGATTTCTCTTTCTGCTGCTTCATTATTGGTGTATAGAAATGCAACTGATTTCTGTACATTGACTTTGTATCCTGCAACTTTGCTGAATTCATGGATTCGTTCTAGCAGCTATTTGGTGGAGTCTTTCAGGTTTTTCATGTAGAGTATCATGTCATCTGAGAAAAGTAGAAATTTGACTTCTTCTTTGCCAATTTGGATGCCTTTTATTTCCTTTTGTTGTCTGATTGCTGAGGATAGGACTTTCCACACCATGTTAAACAATAGTGGTGAGAGTAGACACCTCTGTTCCTGATCTCAGGAGGAAAGCTCTCAGTGTTTCCCGATTAAGGATGATATTAGCTATGGACTTTTCTTATAAGTCTATTATGATGTTGAGGTATGTTCATTCTTGAAGATTTTTATTAAGAAAAGATATTGTATTTTGTCGAATGCTTTTTTGCATCTATTGACAGGATCGTATGGTCTTATCTTTCCTTCTGTTAATGTAATATATCACTTTGATTGATTTGTGAATATTGAACCAGCCCTGCAGCCCAAGAGTAAATCCCACTTGATCATGGTAAGTAATTCTTTTAACATATTGTTGAATTCGGTTTTGTTAGCATTCTGTTGAGAATTTCTGTATCCGTGTTCATCAGATAACTTGCAATTCTCCTTTTTAGTGGGGTCTCTATCTGGTTTGGGAATCAATGTAATGTTGGATTTATAGAATGAGAAGATTTCCTTCCATTAAAAATGATTCTTTTGGGGTGCCTGGGTGGCTCAGTCAGTTAAGCCTCTGACTTCGGCTCAGGTCAGATCTCACGTTTGTGGGTTCGAGCCCCGTTTCAGGCTCTGTGCTGACAGTTAGCTCAGAGCCTGGAGCCTGCTTCTAGTTCTGTGTCTCCTTCTCTCTCTGCCCCTCCCCCTCTCATGCTCTGTCTCTTTCTGTATCAAAAATAAATAACATTTTTAAAAAATGATTTTTTTAATTTACTGATGTCAAAAATAGTTTCCAAAGGTTTAGAGGCCTATTACTTATTTTATTAAAGAGACTTACTTATTACTAAGTAATTACTTAATACTAATATTACTTTTTACCAAGTAATAATATCTTATTACTTAGATATTACTTATGAACGATAAGTAATAAATAGAAATAGATGAATCATGTTTCAGATAAAGTGTAATCAGCCAATTATTTTTATGTACAAAATGCTTGGTCGCACTTATTTACTTTAGAAATATTTATTTGGGGTGCCTGGTGGCTCAGTCCATTAGGCATCCAATTCTTGACTGCAGATCAGGTCGTGATCTCAAGGTTGTGAAATCAAGCCCCAAGTGTGGAGCCTACTTAAGATTTTCATTCTCACCCTCTTTCTGCCCATCCCTCCCTCAATAAAAGGAATGTTTATATAACTCAGACACATTGCTAGACACCGTATTGAATATAGTGAACAAAACAAACATAACTTGTGTCTTTATGAGTTTTGCAGTCTACTAAGCAGACAAAGATTAACAAGTTAAAAAGAAAATAATAATTACCAAAAGTAAAAGGGTTCCATGAGAAAACCTGAGTGCACTACTAAAAACCCCAAGTTCATATAAGGTTTGTTTTTGAGAGCATAAGACCTCCTCTCTGAGAAGGGCATAGTTTTTTTGACACCTAAAAAATTATAGAGAGCAGACACATGAATTTGGCAAAGGTGAAAAAGGTCACTCTAAATGGGACTTGCTTGTTGAGAGAAAGACTAGAGAAAGTTGAGGTTGAGAGATATGCAGGGGCCACAGCATGTAGGAATTTGCAGGCCAAAGTAAAGAGTTTTAGTTTTATTCCAAGTTTAGAAAGAAGCCATTGAAGGGATTGAAATAGGGAAATGACATCATTCGATGTATTTGTTTCAAAGAGCACTCTCATTGTTGTGTAGATGATGCTTTGTTTTCTTTTGTTTTGTTTTGCAATTGTTAAAGTGAAGAGATCAGCAAGGCAGTTGTAATAAACTCACATGGTTGCGTATTTTTGAGAGATAGAGAGACAGACAGACAGACAGACAGAATGTGTATAGGGGAGGGGCAGAGAGAGAGGGAAACACAGAATCAGAAGCAGGCTCCAGGCTCTGAGCTGTCAGCACAGAGTTCCATGCAGGGCTTCAACCCATGAACCATGATATCATGACCTGAGGTGAAGTTGGAGGCTTAACCAACTGAGCCACCCAGGCACCCCTAGGAGGTGGTCACTTTAAATGAGCATATGTGGCTGTGTAGCCCAGAAAAGACAGACTAATAGAGAAGCTTGAAGAGCAGCTTTAGGAACTTCACGTCTGTCATTATAATCAACTCTATTTACATTCCATTGAAGGAAGTTTCCTGCTATGTATGACCAGAAGGATTATCACCATTAATTCTAAAACTGTGTATCTAATTATACAAACAATAGCAAACCCTTATATGGTGCTTATTGTATGTGCATTTTCCAAGTGGTCTGAATGTATTAGCTGGTTAATTCCTGTTAACAGCCCTATAAAATAAGTTTAATTATTATCCATGATTTATATATGAGGAAATTGAAGCACAGAGATTAATAATTTGTTTAAAGTCACATGCTGAGGGAATCATACCTTGAACCCAGACAATCAAGCTCCAGAGCATGGCCCAAAGCAATGTAGTTATGCTGTTCCTTTGCTACCATTATATGATTCATGACAGTGGTTTTGTTTTTGTTTTTCTACGTGCCTGATGTAATCAGAAAGAGGTTCATTCCCAGAGTTTAGTTTTCTGGGGAGATTAGAAGGGGGATGACTGTCTAATCTAGAAGTCCTAGTCCCATAGGCATCATTGATATAATGGAAAAAATGTTTAATACTACCTTTCTGGCCTTACTACAGCCTGAATCTCCAAGTAGCATGCACCGCCAATGCAATCCCATTATCAAATGAAATAATATTCCCTTGCCTGGCATGCTCACTCTACTCACATTTTCAATCCATTTCTGTGTCCCATTTCTATCTCATTTTTACCAACAGAACATCCAAAAGTCAGAGGTCAGTGATGAAAAATGATAGTGTTAACAACATTCATCCTGGTAAGGACTGAGAGAATCTAGAGGTTTTGCTTTTTGTCTTTTTATTCATTATCTATCTGCTTAGTGTAATTGCAAACTTGACCATCCCCCTCACATTTGCAGGTTCCCTCCTGAAAACTCCTATATACTTCCTTCTTTGCAAATTCTCATTTTTAGAAATCTCTTTTACCGCTGTCTGCATTCCCAAATATCTGTATGCCCTTGGCCTGGAAACAACACAGTTACCTATAATCTTTGTGCCACTCACTTTTTGTTATCACCCTGGGTGTGGCTGAATTTTTTTGTCCTGATGGCCATGTCCTGCACTCACTATGTGGCCATCTGCAAACCCCTGCATTACGGAATCATTATTAACAGCAGTTCTGCATCAGGTTCCTTATTGGATGTTACAGAGCTCTGACCATCATGCTCCCATTTTATATCATGAGCTTTGAGCTTGAGTTTTGTGACTCCAATGCCATAGGTCACTTTGGCTGTGATGCTGCCCCCATCCTCTAGATCACCTGCTCAGACATAGAGTTTATAGAGCGATTTCTCTTGGTCCTGGCTGTGCTGACACTCATTTTCACCTTGGTGTGTGTAATTTTGTCCTACACATACATCGTCAGGACCATTCTCAGATTCCTTTCTGCCCAGCATAGGAAAAAGGTTTTTTTTCTACTTGTTCTTCCCATAGAGTTGTGTTTCCTATTACTTATGGAAGCTGCATCTTTATCTATATCAAACCTCATGCAAACGAAGGGGTTGCTATTAATTAGCCCTTCCATCGCCCCAGTGATGAAGCCCTTCATTTATACTCTGAGGGACAAGCAAGCTTTCAAAGACATGATCAAAACGGTTGCATCTATCTCAAAGAACTAAAGGACCAGTGAATTTAAAAGATCAACATGTAAAAAACTCCCCACCTATTTTTAACAGTCTTATTGAGATAGAATTTAACTACTATAGAACTCATCAATTGTAAGTGAACTGCTCAAAACCTTCCAATAAAACACCCCCACTATCCAGTTTTAGAACACTTCCATCGTCTAAACATTTCCCTGATGACCAGTGGCAGTCAATCACTACTTCCATCCCCTGGTACCACTAATCTGTTTTCTGCCTCTATAAAATTGCTTTTTCTGGATATTGCATATAAATGGAAATATAGGTAGTATTTTCTATCTGTCTTCCTTCATTTAACATAATGCTTTTGAGGTTCATCTGTGTTGTGGCATCTCTCACTAGTTTAATCCTTTTTTGTAGCAAATAGTTTTCCATCATATAGATATACTACATTTTTGCTTATTCTTCCACTAGATGAGAGACATTTGGATTGTTTTCATGTCACTGTGGGACAAACATTTTCATTTCTTGGTACCTACAAGTGGAATGTTGAGTTATCTGGGATCTACCTACCTGTTTCCCAAATCTCTACTATTTTTCCCAACAATGATAATTTCTTCACACAGCAAGTTGTGATGTTTGATTTGTAAACACTTTCTCCCAGTTAGTGGCTTGGTTGTGCTGTTGTTGTTTTTTGAAAGGTACCTTCTGATGTGCTGTATTTTTTAATTTTGATAAAGTCTGTTTTCTCCACTATATTTCTTTAATAAATGTGCTTTTAGTGCCATACCTAAGAAATATTTTTCTAACCTATGTTTCTCCTATGTTTCTTAGCTCTTATGTTTAAATCTTCTATCTATTTTGAGTTAATTTTTGTATGTGGTGTGAAATAAGAGTCTAAATTCATTTTTGCTCAATTATTTAATTATTACAGACACATAGAAATGGAAACACATTCCATACTCATGGATTCGAAGAACAAATCTTGTTAAAATGTCTATACTACCCAAAGCAATCTACACATTCAGTGCAATCCCTGTTAAAATAACACCAGCATTCTTCACAGGGCTACAACCAACCATTCTAAAATTTGTATGGAATCAAGAACCTGAATACCCAAAGTAATGTTGAAAAAGAAAAACAAAGCAGGAGGCATCACAATTCTGGACTTCAAGCTGTATTACAATGTATACAATGGAAAAATGGAGATCAAAAAGAATGAAATCTTGGCTTTTCCAACAGCGTGGATGGAACTAGAGGGTATTATGCTAAGGGAAAAAGATAAATATCATATGATCTGACTCATATTTGGAATTTAAGAAACAAAACATATGAACATAGGGAAAGGGAAGGAAAAATAAGATAAAAACCCAGAGGGAGGCAAACCACAAGAGATTTTTAAATACAGAGAACCAACCGAGGGTTGCTGGAGGGGTGTTGGGTGGGTGGATGGGTAAATGGATAATGAGCATTAAGGACGGCACTTGTTTTGATGAGCACTGGGTGTTATACATAAGTGATGAATCACTAAATTTTACTCGTAAACTCATTATTAAACTATATGTTAACTTTCTTGGATTTAAACAGAAATTTTTAAAAAAGAAACACTAAACGGGTGCCTAGGTGGCTCAGTTGGTTAACCATCTAACTTCATGACTCATGATCTCACGGTTTGCAAGTCGGAGCCCTGCATCGGGCTCTGTGGCTGACAGCTAAGAGCCTGGAGCTTGCTTTGGATTCTGTGTCTCCCTCTCTCTCTCCCTCTCTCTCTGCCCCTCACCTGCTCACATCCTCTCTCTATCAAAAATAAATAATCGTATAAATTTTTTAATAAAAAAGAAATACTAGAATATGTAAAAATAAAATAAAGCCAAGCCCCGCCCCCCAAAAACTAACAGTTTTCATCTTCTATTAAATTTAACAAAGAAAAAATAAAAAGGGTACAAAAAATACTTAAAATGATAAAGGAGACTTGTTAGATACAACTTAAGTAACAAAAATAAAATACTATACTACATTACAATAGCAACTATGTTTTAATAAAATGGGATTGATTCCTATTTTTCTTTTTTTAATGTTTTTTAATTTTTATTCATTTTTGAGAGAGAGAGAGAGACAGAGGACAAGTGGAGAGGGGCAGAGAGAGAGGGAGACACAGAATCCAAAGCAGGCTCCAGGCTCCTAGCTGTCAGCACTAAACTCCATGCAGGGCTCAACTCGCAAACTGTGAGATCATGACCTGAGCTGAAATTGGACGCTTAACCAACTGAGCCACCCAGGCACCCAATTCCTATTTTTAAAATATGACCTAAAAAATAAAAACAAAATGCCTAAATGGTGCTATAAAATTTAAGAACATTATTCAACAGCTTTAAGTCTTCCAAAATAAAGCAGACCCACATATTTTATACTAGAGTCCTATAACTCTCAAGAAACCAATAGTTCTAAAGAAATAAAACATTTTTGGCATAAGTGACTACTCTTAAATTTATTTTATAAAGCTCATATAAGCTCCAACGTGTAAGCATCCATATATGATGAGTACAAGAAAGGAAAACTGAAGACCAATTCAACAATACAAACATCTCAAAAATATTAAGAAGATGAGCCTTTTTCTATCAAGAACATGATAACTAAGTTTGGGTTTCTGTCAAGAATGCAAAGTGGTTTAACATTAGCAAGTATATATATATTGTTTCATTACCCCAATAGCAAGAAGAAAAATTGTTTATTTACTTTACTAGATATGCTGAATTTATTTTATTTTATTTACACTAATTTATCAGATATTAACTTTTTTATAAAATTCAACATGCATTTATGATAACTATTAATAAACTGTGAGTGGAAGTGAATCTTGGAGTGTCCAAGTGGACCTGAAATAATTAGCTTTGCTCTCTTTCACCTAGGTTAGTTGTTTAAAACAACCTGATAGTAAAGTTCATTGCAAACAGTGTAATAGTGAGTGTGTAATCTCCTAAATACTTATAAGAATGAGTTACATGACTGGCAAATCATACATGAGGTGAAGGGGGGCCCAAAATCAAGGGAGGAGCTATTTCTCCTATGATAGGAGATGCTGTGGCTTCACCCAAGTCCACAATGTCTCCGGTCATGCCTGAGAGGTTTCTTCCCTGAACTCAGCTTAAGAATCCCTCAGACAAGGAGAAGACAAGTGGAAAGATACCACATTTGTGACTTGTCATATGACACTTATTCTTGAGCACAAGACCTGTTTCTAATGTTATTGTTGCATCTTCCCTTCTCCAAGGACAATAGTCCCAACTGATAGCTGTTTTTGTCCTCACAAAGTTCATTAAAGTTCTTTATCCTACAGTTAATTAGTGACTTTTGAACCTACGATCCCAGGAGGTCCTTTTGTTTGTTTCATCAGGTGATCCTTGCATGCCTGTTGAGGACCAAACAGATCTAATTTAAACCATTTCTGTTAATATAGAATTTGCAGGAAACCTGTCTCCCTGTCAAGGTCAAGATATCAACTTTACCCAAACTAATGAGAGTTTCTCCCCATCACAGCAGTCTTTCAATTTCTTTTACATCTACAGGTTATATGAGCACTTTTCCTAGAATTTAAAATCAGAAAATATCCTTTAGTTG
>PJEM01018045.1:7125-20072 GCA_004023845.1 Helogale parvula
ACAGGCCGGCGGCTGGGCTCCCCAGCCCTCTGCCTCCTCGCGTCCTTCCTGGAGAGCCCCCGCCCTGGGGGAGGCTGCCCCCAGGCCCCGAGGTGGGAGAGAGACGGGTGCCCACAGACCGGCAGCCTGCCTGGTCCCCCACACCGCCGGCTCGTGTGTCCGTGCATCCCCTGCAAATGCCCCGGGGGGTGACCCTGGGCTTCCTCCTAGTGCTGGCACAGAGGTGGTTCCCCCACCCCACCCCCCAGCCTGGCAGAATCCAGGCTGTGGCCCTGCCTTTCCCCCAGGGCGGGCCTGTGGCTCTGATAGGACCCCTGCCCCTCGGCGGATGGCACACGGCTGCGTGGGTTTGCCGTGCATGGACCGGAGTGAGCCGCAGACCCCCGGGCCTCGGGCGCTGGTGCAGGACAGTGCTCCCACGACCCCTTGGCTCTTTCTGCACTGTGGGCCCTCACTGGAACCCGGAAAGTTCCACTGACTCAGCTCCATGGCAGCCTCGCTGGGTCCTCACACACCTGGACCACAGGAGAGCCTGAGGACCTGCCCCTTTCCCCATGTGTCACCTCTGCTGCCCGTTGGCCCCCGTGGACACTGGCCAAACAGCCGGGAGCGCCCCCACGAAGACCGAGGAGGTCACCAGAAGTCCCGAACCGACGGAGCCGGAGGCCGGGCCCGCGCAGGACTCTCGACAGCGCATGGCAGCTGCACGAGCGAGGCGCCAGCGAGGGCACGGCCTGCGGTGACCCCGCCGTGGGCCTGGCGGGGCCCGGGCACTGGAGAGCCAGCCCCGGCCGCTCCGCCTGGGAGCCGTCCCCGGCTCGCCGGTCTGTGGCCGACTTAATCCACACTAATTGGATTCTGCGTCGGCGCTGAAAGCGCTCCGTGCCTGCCGGCCTGCTGCTGGTTTTGCACAGAATTTTAATTGTTTCCAAATTAATCCTCCGACTGGAGTGAGCTCAGCGCAGATAAGCCGGTCACAGGGAGGGGAGAAGCGGCCTTCCCATCCCCCGGGCCCCGCGCTGGCCACCCCTCTGAGGGCGTGGGGAGGCCGAGCCTCGAGCCTCGGACATGACGTGATCACCGAGAAATGTCCAGCGCCTTGTCCCGCTCTCCCGCCTCCAGAGCGCGGCCGGGCACCCTCCTTCTGTGCGCTCTTGGCTCAGCTGCCCCCCTAATCCCATTTTCGCCCGCTTCTATCCAATTTAATACAGCTTCTGTAAGTCAAAATTAATTACCCTGTGCGCATCCAGTCCTGCGTTCCGCTGCTCTCCGCTCGCTGTCCGGCGGCTGGGCTGAGAGGAGGGGTGTGGAGGGCAGGCAGGGGGAGGAGAGGAAGACAATGCCCCACGTGCAGGGGCCTTGTGGCCTCATGTACACACCAAGGAGCCCCCACCATGCTGAAGGGGCAAGGTCCGGGCCCGGCAGCGCGAAGGACCAGTCTCTTCCACCAGGAAGCCTTCCCTGATTACCCCAGCCTCCTTCAGCTTGCAGACAGCCAAGCACATCCTCCCTGCCACCCTGCTCATGAAGGGCTTGGGTACCCCGCTGATGAAGGGCTTGGGCACCCCGCAAAACGTATCCGTTGCAGTTGGATAAAAATGAATAAAGGTTCCAAAAACATAAGCGATGAAAGAAAAAAATAGATAAATTTGATTTCTCCAGAGTTAAAAAGTATTGTCCTTCAAAGGACTCGGTCAAGACGGTAAGAAGACAGCCCACAGAGTGGGAGGAGGCGTTTGCAGATGATCTGTCTGATAAAAGACTCGGAGCCAGAACCCTCACAACTCGCCACCAGCACACAGACCACCTTCTTTTTAAAAATGGGCCGTGCGTCTGAGCAGGCATGTCACCGGAGGAGATACCCACGCACACTCAGCCCACGGACGGACGCTCAACGTCACTGGCCGGCAGAGGACTCAGAGCAAAGCCCCCGAGAGGTGCCACTCCACGCCCAGCACGGCCACGGTCCGCCAACCAGCCAACCGCGTCGGCGAGGGCGTGGGACGCGGGGCCCTGCGCGGCCGTGGGGGCGCAGTGGGAGAGCTGGGGGTTCGCCCAGAAGGTCACGTAAGAATCGGCCGTGACCCAGAGCGTCCTGGGAAACACCGGACACGTGTGAACAGTCGTCCGCACAGAAACGCACACCGGTGTTCACGCTGCTCAGAGGAGCCCGGGGAGCACCCCAACGTCCCTCCGCAGAGGGACGGACAAACGAGATGCGGTCCATCCACGCGGCGGAGTGAGGATGGCCGCACAGAGGAATGACGCTGTGACGTGGGCACGCGGTGACATCGGCGAGCATGAAGACACGCGCTGCGCGCCTGCCCCTGTGGGCAGCGTCCAGACCTAGAGAACGGGCCAGCGGCTGTGCGGAGCAGGACGCGGCGTCGTGGCTGAGGGTGACGGCCACGCGCTGCATGTGTGACGACACCAAATGCCATTGAACGGCACGCTTTAGAACGGCAAACCCTGCCGTCTGTGAAAGGCATCTACGCAGCGAACAGTACAAACCAGTACTTAAAGGAGGTGAGTAAGGCGTGAACAAGGGAAGAAGAAAGGCCCGAGCGCCCGGAGGTCCCCAGCGCCCGGCTCGCAGGCCGAGCGCTGGCGGAAAGTCACCACCCCCGGAGGCCCAAGGTCGCCAGCAGGCACAGGCGGAGCCCCGGGGGTCGGCCCTGCAGACAGAGGGCGGGATTGGGGGCCGCCTCGCGGGTGATTCGGGGCTCATCACACAGGACGCTGCCCCCTGACTAAAGTTTGAAAAATATCAACGATTTTGTGAAATGAGTTTAGGGCTCGTTGGTGGCCTGGATGGGGGGACCCTCGAACCTACAGGTGTCCAGCCCCGTTCCCACAGAAGCAAACCCGCCCTGGGGGTTTGAGCAAACTGTCCGGAAGTCCCATGGCCAACGGCCCCTGGGAGGCCTCACCCTCCCGCTTCGGATCCGAACCCGACTTTCTGGGCATGAGTGGAGCTCCCCATGCAGCCTGCATCTTGCTTGACTTTTTTTCTGGAGTCTTCTGCACTGGGTTCTGCCTGATTCTTAAACAGCCAGCATCACGAGGAGCCCACAGGCAATGTGCCAGCCCAGGCCCCCCAGGTGGAGTCCCGACACTCGGAAGTCCCGAGGCCCCTTCCCAGAGGGGGTGACGTGGCTGGCTGTACCCGCTCTGCTCTGCTGAGGGGTGCGTGGAACTCGCCCTCTGGCTGAGCCCTGGCCCCGCGGTGACCACGCTTGGAGCTTCGACAGACGGTCCCTCTGGCCTCCGGTGGCAGTGCGCCTGACAGGCTCCCCCTCCCCCGCCCTGAGAATGGGGTGCCCCAGGGCAAATGGAATTTCAGGGGATCCCCCCAAAGTTGCTGGAAGGCCATGCCCGAGGCCTCGGCCCTGTGCTGGGGAGGGGCTGCACAGGGGGGGCATGAGCAGGGTCTCCGGGGCTCTCTGGGGGAGGAGGAGGCAGTTCAGACGGGGTCCCGAGGCCTGTCGACACTCCTGGGGGCAAAGGGCACGGAGGGCAGAGGCTGGGGGCGCTGCCATTTGGGGGCATGTGACACTCTGGCAGACGGCCTGAGTTTGCCCATCAGCTGAGTAAGCTGGCTGCCCCGGGTCAACACGGGGTCCTCGGAGCGGAGGAGGGGTGGGGGGCATAGAGGCGGCAGAGGCGCTGGCATGAAGACATGGGGGGGGTCCCGAGGACCTGGCGTCTCCAGAAGCTGGAAAAGGCAGGACACGGGTCCTCCCCTGGAGCCTCCAGAAGGGACCAGTGCTACCCACACCTTGACTTTGGCCCTGGGGACCCGTGGACTGCGAGGGAGCGTGGTGTCACCTCCTCAGGCACTGGGTTCTCGGGGATTTGTTACAGGAGTGGCCGGAACCTAGATGTTCTCCTCCTCCATGTTTCCCGGGAACATGGCCAGAGCCCCAGGCCACCGTGTGGACCAGCAAACCAGCCGCAGGAGGTTCCACAGAGGGGCTGAGGGGCCACGCACCCTGATGGACTGCTGGCCCCGACCAGAGCCCTGAGGCTGCCTGTCCACTGTGGCCCGCGCCCCAGGGGCTCACCGGGCGGCCGTGGGACCCCAGCAGGGTCAGGCCCCGGAGGCGTCTGTCCCCCGCTGACCCGGGCAGCAGATATACCACAGGCAGCGGGCCGCCCCTGCACGCTCCGCCCCAGAGCTGCGTCCATGAGTGCATCCAGGGGGTCCTCTCGGGCGCTGGGACAGGCTGGGGTGGCTCCCTCATCAAACATTGCCCTCCGGCCTGTGCCGCGGGCTGGCGGGCTGACAGGGGCCAGCGGTCACCAGCTCAAGGCCCACACGGGCACCTGGCCCTGCAGGGACCGCTCCCCCACTCAGTTCTGTGGACAAAACGCAGGAAGGGACCAGGAGGGGACCGGGACACCCACACGGCCTGCACCCAGACCGCCACCTGCACCTCCCCCTGCAGCTGGGACCGGCTGCTGAGAACTGTAGGTGGCCGGTGCTGGGACCATAAATCAGAGCCATGGCCACAGTGTCAGCCCCGGAGGGCTCCAGGCTCCGGGCTGGTCTCCTCCCTCGGGCCACTGCGTCCCCCACCAGGAGGCCCAGCTGGGTGGGTGCCCTGGGCCCACAGCTCAGCAGGTGAGAGCCGCTCTCCCAGGGCCCTGGGTGCCCTCCATGGGCGGGTAGGTCCCTCAAGCCGACCAGGGTCCGTCTTTCACCCCAGAGCCCTCAGGGTCACCAGGAGGAATCAAGATCAGAGAGGAACAGAGGCACCCAGGGCCTCGAAGCTGCTGAGAGCTGAGCCACCCCAGGCCCAGCGCCCTGCCTCCAGGCGCCTTGCAGCCCAGGACACAGTAGGGGCCGCTGGTCAGATGCAGGTGGGTTGGGGGCTTTGTGCCAGCCGCAGCCCCCCACCCCTAGCCGGGGGGACTCCTGCTGGGTCCGAACCACTGCCCCGAGCTGGGCTCTGCCCCACCAGCCTCTGACCCCAGCGCCCAGCTCCTCCCGCAGCCGCCCGTCCTCAGCACAGACGGGGCTGAGCCGGGCTGCCCACAGCTCAGAGCAGCCTGGCAGCAGTGCTGAGGCGGCCAGACGCCGAGAGGGGGGTGGGGCGCAGGTGGCACTCTGGGCCGGACTGGCCGGTGCCCTGCTGGTGGCCAGCACCTTCGTCAGAGGCAGATTAGCAGACACGGAGGTCAGGGTGAATTGAGCACGCTGGTCCGGGGGCCCACACGTGTGTGCGAGCATCACACGCATGCACGTGTGTCTCTGTCGTGTCCCCTGAGTGTGTCAGCACAGCAGTGGACGCACGTGTGCCCGCCTGCGCCATGGCCATGGTCAGGGCACGCCAGGCAGAGGCCGGGAGGAAGGACTGAGCACACCAGGCCCTGAGGGTGCCAGCCGGCTGCCCCACGGCTCTGCCCCCGAGTCCAGAGCAAACGCGTCCCCGGTCCCGGGGTGGCACATCCCGGGCCCTGCGGAGACCCTGGCCGCCTCCCTGAGCAGCCACTGGGCTATCAGTCCCCTGGGAAAAGGCAGATGGACGCTGCCTGGCGGTGCCCGGGTTGTCCTCAAATTCCTGGGGACATGGTGGCCACCGCGGAGCCCTGAAGACTGACTTTCCGCCCGATTCCACCTCCTCCCCCTTCCTCCCAGCACGGCCTCCATCGTGGAGCTGCCCTGGGCCTCAGCTGTAGGGGACACAACGGGGCGCACCCCCCCACATTCCTGTCCACCGGAACCTCAGAAAGTGGTGGTGCAGGGAAACTTCCTCACAGGTGTGAGGCCATCCTGAATCTGGGTGGATTTGAATCCAACGCTTCAGCCCTTGTAGGAAGGAAGAGACACGCAGAGGAGACAGTCTCCAAAACTGGGAGAGGACACCCTGCTGTGGTTTTCAGCTGCCCCGTTTGTGTGGAATGATTACGGTGGCCCCAGGATGCTGACACAGGTCCCTCATTAATGCTCTGTGCCTGGGGGGGGGGGGCGGCAAGAGCAGGGTGCCAACCAGGACCTCCCCCCAGCGGTGGGTGGAGACAGGTGCGCTGGGTGACCGGGTCTGAGGGGGGCCTAGGCTGGAGGTCCCTGCTGAGAGTCTGCAGCCTCAGGAGGGTGGGTCCGGGAGACCCTGCAGGGCGTCAGGGTCCCTCCCCCAGGGCCACAGGGAAGGAGGCCGGACGAGTTAGAGCGGCTCGTTTCCATCAGGGCCTAGATGTTCCTGCAGCAGCGGGGGGTGGGGCTGCCCCCCAGCTTGGCGCCTGGGCCAGAGGGGTGTCCCCGGGCCAGGCTCTGGTTACCTGGCCTGGCTGTGCTGCCCGTGGCTACCGGCCCGTCTGGCCCGCTGGCGTCCACGCCCTCCCCCCACTGCGGGACGCCCCCCCCCCCAGAGTTATTTCAGGCGCCTGCTGGAGACTCGACCCGTCTGGCCAGACCGGGGCAGGGCCCCCGCCCTCCGGGCCCTCCCCACCAGCCACCCTGGCCCTGCCTGCCCACGATGACTCATGCGCTCGTGGGGCCGCTGGCCGCTTCGGCGCAGGGCAGCCCTCGGGGACCCAGCCCCTGTGGCTAGGAGTCCCCATGCCCGGTGCCCTACAGAGAGCAGGCTAGGGCCAGGCCTGGGGGGCCTCCTCCAGCCCCATACCAGCCCCCCAAAACCCCACCTAAGCAGCATCACACGTCTGTTCCCCGGAGGTGTGAGGCCCCACCAGGAAGGTCCCCTGGAGGCTGTGAGCTGATGTGATGGCTCAGCCATCCAACCTCTCTTGCTGGCCTCCCAGGGCCGGGCTTCTGCCGGGCACCGTGGCCTGGCCCCACTCAGATGAGGGACATGACCTCAGGGCACCAGGCCTCAGGACCCCCCAGGGCCTCTACCACCCTCCCCTCCTGTCCATGCCATCTGCCCTGGACCAGGGCCTCGGGTCCCTTTATGACTGGTGACTGAGCACAGGGCACAGGGAGCTTTGGGGAGCCACCTCCCCAGGTCTGGACTGCGGGGACAGCCCTGGGGGACAGTTTCTATGTGGGTGGGGACAGATGGAGTGACCGGCTCAGGAGGCGAGTCACGTCCCGTCCGGGGAGGCTGCCACAGGGGACCAGAGCACCGTCCAAGGTGCTATGTCACTTGGGCGGGGCACGTCCACATCCGGAGTCCCAGGATCTGGGCCCTCTGCGGGCGCCCAGGGCCGGGCAGGGGTGCGGGAAGGGGGCCCCTGGCCACCTTTCACCCCGGCCGAGCCTGACTCCCTGCAGGGGCCCCCAGACCCGGCTGGAGCCCCACCCGTGCGGGTGCTCTTGAGCGCCAATGTCGAGGCAGGAAGGAGGCAGGTCAGCCGGGCCCACCGGGCAGGGGGCTGAGCAGAGACCCCCCCCCCAGCCACCCCTCTCCTCCCAGCACCCTCTTCCAAAAATTCAAATCAGCACAGAATCAAGAAAATAAAAGTATCCCTGCCCGTGTCGACTAGCAACTCCCATTCTAGCCTCTGATTTACTGGTTACTGGAAAGTGAGTCTTACAAACGGGTTTCTGTAAAGGACTTTTTTTGGCGAGTTTATATAGCTACCTTTGTTCATGTAAAAATCTGGAAGCCGCCTTCTGCGCCCTGGACCCCTGCCTCCTCCGACACTTAGGGGAGGTATTTCTGCATGAAATACGTCTCCTTCGGCCCGGCCGCTCCGAGCAGGGGCC
The DNA here is from genome assembly GCA_004023845.1 of Helogale parvula. Classification (NCBI taxonomy): domain Eukaryota; kingdom Metazoa; phylum Chordata; class Mammalia; order Carnivora; family Herpestidae; genus Helogale; species Helogale parvula. Next base: position 14,795 of record PJEM01018045.1, read on the forward strand.
GGGCCGTAAATTCTGAGGAGGGATTTGTTTAGCCTCTCACCCCGAGGCACCGAGGTGTCGCGGACCTGGCGCTCGCTGTATTTTTATAACACTTGGCAGCCGCTCCAGAGACTGGAGAAAATCCACCAATAGCAGTTGCCGCAGGGGTGGGCTCGGTCGCCGGCTGGCCCCCGCCCAGAAAGCACTGTGAGAGCTCCCGGGGCTCTGCTGCAAGCCCATCCATCCATTCTCCATCCATTCGTTCACTAGTTCATTCGAGGCTGACTCCCTCTCTAACCAGGGGTGGCTGTTTCTGCCCTAGACCGCAAAAGATATTGTCCCTGCCCTTGCCCCTGCCCCTGTCCCCAGGCTCCAGCCCCCAGCCCCTAGCCCCAGCCTGCAGCCCCTGCCCCCAGCCCCTGCCCCCAGCCCCAGCCTCAGCCCCTGCCCACCTTGACGCCCTGATAGAGAGTGGGGGGCTCTGTCACACACCCAGCCCTGCTGCCCCCAGAAAGCAGGAGGAACTTGGCCTCACCTCAAGTCATCCGCCTTCACAGGGAGCGATCCCTCCATCTCCCTAGGTAAGCAAGGAGGAGCTGGGAAGCTATGGGGCTCAGGGGGCCCCAGGGAGCAGGGGGAGCCCAGTGAGCCTGGGGCCTCTCCAGGATGTGCCCCACGCCCTGCCCAGAGACGGCAAGCTCCGGGCCTCCGGAGTCTGCAGCCCCGGGTCACAGCCGGCTTCCCCCTGGCCAGGGCGAAGGCTTGGAAGGAGGCCTTGGACAGACCCAGGAAGCTGGGAACTTGAGCAGACACACGCGTCCACACCCCAGACCCAGCGCCTCACCAGGCTCAGCCGGTCGCCCCTGGGGCTATAAGACTGACTTCTCTGCTCCAATGCACAATCCAGGCCTGGATGACCGTCCCCTAGAGAGGCTGTCCCTTCCCAGCCATCAGCCACCAGGGCTGCTGCAGCAGCAGGGCACCCTTCAAGCTGGGTCCCTGGAGGGCAGAGGGGAGGAGGCAATCTCTGACTTAGAGACCTGAAAAGTATAGTCTACAAACTGAACCTCGTGGAAATAAAGTAGGAAAATTCTCCCCCCTTGATTTTAGCAAAGCAAAACCAAGTGTGGGGGTAGCAGGGGTGCTCACCCAGGTCCTTCAGCCTTACCTTTGCCTGCAGCCCCCACCTCTGCCCAGCCTCTACCTCTTCCCAGCCTCCACCTCTGCCCTCAGCCTCCACCTCTGCCCCAGGCTGAGAACTCTGTCCAGCCCAGGTGCCAGGGCCTCTGGCAACAGCCCCACGGTAGCCCTGCACACTCCCTCCGCCCTGGAGGCCTTGGCGCCGCCGTTGTCCTGCATCAATATTGACCCAGCCTGGGGGGCAGGGGCCGGGTGGCCCGCAGGGTGCTTGCAGTGTCTCACACGCGCCTGCCGCGCTCCCCGGCCCCTGGCGTGTTTGCGGAGGCTGGGAGCCGCCCTGGAGGCCACGCAGAGCGCCGCCATTTACATGGGGAAAAATAACAGAGCTCTTTTCTCCATGAAGCGTCCATTCATGCTTCTGCGGGGGGAGAGGAGCCTTGGGATCAAACCTCCCAGGAGTGTGAGACTCACCTTGTGCTTGCCTCGCGGCCGGGCAGGCGTGGAGCCAGCGGTGGAACATTCCGGGGCAACTTCTCCCTGGCGGCTCCTCCTCCCCGCGGCCGTCCTCCAGGGGTCCCCTGCCAGGGCCCGGACTGGGGGAGGGCCGGTCGCAGACCGCCCGCCGTGTGTGTCCACACTGTGCTCCGTGCAGATTGGGCCTGGAGCCCTACGGGCCGCCCCTCGGGGAGGGGCTGGTTAGACAGCCAGGGTCACAGAAGCTTCTGGAACCCCTCTGAGAATGGCCACGGGCCGCCTTAAGTCACACTGCACTTGACCTGCAGATATTTTAATAAATATTTAGTGGCTTCTGTCTGCTCAGGCGGGCGGACGAGGGGCTTAAAGAAGCCCAGTGCATCTCCTGACACTTCAGGAGGCGCGGAGTCCGAGACCCAGCTGTGGGCAGCGCCGGCTCCCGCGAGTCCCCGCGCTCTTCCCTGCGTGTCTGTCCAAGTCACCTAAAGACGCCCTAATGACCTCTGTTACCTTAATCACCCCATTCAAGGCCATCTTCAAACGCCTTTTCGGAGGAGCCCTAACTGGGGGTAGGGATTCTCCATGGGGATTTGGGGGACGCACTTGGCTCAGGATTGTCTTCCTGACAATCACCCCTAGGTGTTGTGGAAACGATAATCACCCCTGGGTGCTCAGAGCTCTGCGATTTGCAAGCACTTCCAGATCCACTAGACCTTGGCCCTGATTTTCTCCCCCGTCCCCAGGCACAGGGACGGGGCCGGCAGATGGGGACCTGGGACCTCCTGCCTGTTTGAACCTTGAGGGGGCGTGCAGGATGCAGAGATGATTTTTAATTCTTTCCACCCCACAGGAGTCCTGGTGCAGCACCTCTCTGAGCCTCAGTTTCCCCACCTGTGAAATGGACTCGACCAGAGTCCCCGCCTGGAGGTCAGGAGCGTAAGGGCCTGTGCCTGAGCAGAACGAGGGTCCTTCCTGTGGGCGACAACAGAGGTCACAGAGCGAGAAACCACACCCAGGGAGCAAAGGCGAACAGAGGCTGTGCGGCGCCCGCCAGAGGCAGGCCCTCTGCCAGACCTGAGTGACCTGGGCCTCCTCCCCGCTGCAGGCTCCTCCTTCCCAGCCTGCCCCCTCAAGGGACCACCGTGTGCCTGCCGGGCCCTCAGCCCCACACACTCCCCCAGGGAGAGCTGGGGCGGGGAGGCCTGCCTCAGACACTGCGGCCTCCCAGGGCCCAGGGCGGCTGCTCGGGCTGGCGCCTCACTGGGGGACCGTGGTCTCCCCGCTCCCCCTGGGGATCCACCAGCCTCCGGAGAAATGGCCCCCGGTTGCGTGATGGCCGAGGAAGACTGAAAAGGGATATGATGTCGGCGGACTTTCCAGAGGCCGTTTGCCTTGTGTGCCATCCAGGGGCTGCCGTCTGGGGCGTGTGGGGCATGTGGGACTCGGGGCGACAGGCGGGCACTGCAGCCCCTCTCGGGGGGCTGTGTGCTAGGCTCCCTACCCCACCTGGCCCCTCCCAGACTCAGGCCCTGGCAGCACTTTCCGTAGAGCCTGGAAAATCTCTGCGGGGCCTGCCCTGTGCTCGAAGAGACCTTGAAGAGTGATTCTGGGGAGAGGATGAGCCCCTGGGTCCCATGGGACCCCGTGGACGAGCGTGGGGTGCGCCTGTGCTGCTCACACAGCGCGTGAGACCCGGGGGTGAGCGGGCGGGGCCCCAGGACGCTCACGGGGCCGTTGCCCACGCCACCAGAGAGACCACCTGCCCTCCCCTCCCCCCACGCCAGCTTCTCCACGTCCCCACCCCTGACCCTGCACCCCCAGAACGGCCAGGCCCCCAGACCCCACCCGCCAGGACCTGACAACCGCCTTCACTGCTCCAAACCCAAAGCCGCCCCCTGACCCAGGAGGGCCGAGCCGGCAGCCCCTCGCTGACAGAGGGAAGCTCTGAGCCTCAGGCCCGTCTCTGCCCGGGACGAAGACCGCCTCCCGCCCTCAGGGGCTCATGGGACCTCACTCTGGCCTCTCCGCTTTCTGGAAAAGGTCAGATTTGTCTTTAAGTGACCACAGTGCAGATGGTCGGATGAGTCACCCCAGACCTGAGTCAGCCTGGCTGCCGCGAATCTTCTATTTTAATTCATTTTCTTCACTGAGGTGAGATTAGCGTTTTCGAGAGAGTGATTCTGTGACATTCGGTGCTCCCACAGTGTCTGCGACCGTCAGTTCCAGCAGGTTCCGGGACGGTTTCATCCCCCTCAGTGAGACCTCGCCTCCCCATCCTGTCACCGCCTCCCCCCACCACTGTGGCTACTGAAAATCTGCTGTCAGTAGATTCGCCTGCTCCGGACGTTTCACAGAAGTGCACGCGAACACCGTCTGGCCTCTGGGGACTGTCACCGAGTGTGGTGTTCTCCGAGTGCGTCCAGGCTCTACCACAACTGTGGTCCAACTGACAGCGCCGCGCCCCACTCGGAGGGCTGTGGCCAAGCCCGGCCCCTCTGTGTGGATGGGCCACACGCTCATACCCCCAGCCTGACCCCTGTCACCCCGCTGTCCCCAGACCACGCTCGAGTGACATGCACCAGCCCCCACGCGTGGTCCCAGCCCCCACGTGGCCACCGAACCCCCGCCGTCCGTCTTGCAATGCTTCACCCCGGAGGCATCGCCGGGCAGCCACGGTGTGGGGCCCTCTGAAGACTGGATTTTACTAACTTTTAACAGCCCAGGTGTGGGGGGTCAGGGCCCCAGGGAGGCTGTACCAGCTCTGTGCGGAGACACTGATTTCCCGTCCAGGGAGGTGGGTCCACGTCTGTCGTCCTTCCCTGTGACGGGGAGCGTCCCCCCGCCCCCGTCACTCCAGAAGCAGCTGAGCCAGGTGCGAAGGGGCCGTCTGGGTCCCCTCACCTGTCCACCCAGGGCCCCGCGTGCAGGTGAGACACAGCGGCCGGCCGGGCGTGCCCGAGGCTGCGGGGAAGTGGGCAGCGCCGGAGACCGTGCCCCCGCTGGCTCCAGGGCCAGCCTCGGCTCCGCGCCCCTCCCCCGCCGCCCTTCCTGACTTCCAGCTGATTTTTCTGCCGGCATTCCAGGGAAAATCAAACCCTCCCGGGTAGAAGCGGCATCTGTCCAAATGAGTTTTCTGAGTCTGGTTTGAAACACTTTGGGAAGCTCCAGGAGAGAAAATATGGTTTTGATTTCATCGAGCAGGCGCAGACCCCCGCACCAGGCCCACGTGGCCCGGAGCCCGTCTCTCAGACTCTCCCCGGGACACAGCGCGTCACGGAGCGCGTCACGGAGCGCGGCGAGCAGGAGCGGCTGACAAGCGGCCTCTCTCCGGGCCCGGGGCTCCTGTCTGAGGGCACTGCCCGCTCTGGTCCTGGCCTCCGAGAAGCCAGTCCTCTGAACTTGGACAGGCCCTTGTCAAGGTCTTGAGAAACTTGTGGGGGGGGGGGCCCTGGCCAGTAGAGCTCCCTCGCTCAAAGCCTGCACCCGGGACTCCGCGTGGACAGGGGGCCCTCCGGGTGGGAGGAGCAGGGCCGGACGGGGGCCCTCGTGAGCACCTGGGCTCGTCTCTTGTCAGGCCCGGTCAGAGGTGCCGGTCGTGCCCACCCGCCGTCGGGGGATCCCAAGCCCCGAGGCAAGGAGGGTGGCTGCCCAGAGCCCGTGGTTAGAGGTCAGCAGCCGGCGGGGG
>PJEM01018046.1:0-19924 GCA_004023845.1 Helogale parvula
GGCCCTGCCTCTCCTGGACTCACCGAGTGCTGATGCCCACAGCCCCTGCGTACATCACCCAGCAGAATGGTGGGTTTCTTTTTGATTTTTTGCTAAGTTTTGTTTTAATCCAAGGACTTTGGTTCATACAAAATGTCACTGTAGAAACAACAGCAGAATCCAAAGTCTGGGTGATCAATATCACTCAGGCAGCAAACTCGTCAGTCACAGGACTGTTTTAAAGCAGGTCCCAGTTGTGTTGCATGGTTGGGACTTCTTTTTGGGCGTTTTTTAACACTGTTGTTAAATATAAAGTTTTGCAACAAACCTTTGATTTATATCAAATATAATTAAAAATTAACAAAGGAATACATTGTATAAAAAAGTATGAAGATACATATTTTCATGCACATACTTGTATATATGTATATATTTTCTGTGCACACATTACTTATTCAAATTACAGCCACTGCTTGACTGGTCCAGATGCAGACAACTGGTTAATGCATTTCAAATTTGGCAACTCACTATGAGATCTCAGTGGAAACATAGGATAGCTGAAAAGAGAAGATACAGAAACAAAACCCTGACTCAGGAAATCAAGACATAGTATCTCCTCCCCGACTTCCTATAGTTTTCACCAATTCCAGCATCTAGAAGAATCCAGACAAAGTGGTCAGGCTGTGTGGGACCAGAACAGTGATTTTCCACACAACATGGCCAGGGAAGGAGCTGTGGTTCTGCACAGAACGGATACATTCAAAATAACATGGGCCAGAGATGAAACATCAGTATCAAAATACACGTCCTTCCGCTTTGCAACAGGAGCACAGCGATCTCATGCAGAGTCTGAGATTCCAGTCAATTATTTCCTATTGCAGTAAAATATTCGGGAATTTTAAAGTTTCAGAGTGTTGTGCCTTCCAGTAAGGAAATTCTAGAAAATGGTTTGGTCACAATCATGCTGAAACCCTAGAACAGGTGGCGGTCTTATGTGATTTATTTCTATTAAATATGTGTCTTTTGTTGCATAGCCCTATGCGTTAACGACATCCACTCACTGGGACACATCTCCACACAAAGACACGGGCACACACATCACAGGCCAAGTTTCTTGAAGGTGAGTCGTGGGGTAAAAGCCAATGGGAACACTCGAATGATCCAGCAAAGAGACCATCTGACATTTCCAAACAGGGAGGATGCACCAGAATCTAATCATCTAAATGTCCCCTTTCTTCATAAAACAAAAGTTCTCCCCGTGTTTTATGCACAGCATCCGAACTGTGGTCTTTCCCTTTTGAGAGCAGCCATGAGGCTGGATTTCTCTTTTGGTTCCTGTGTTACCACACACAGTGCTGGGCTTCAGGGTACTTGGGAGCCACAGTACCCAAGGTTCTCCTTCACCAATCGCTTCCTCTGAGTTTGGGCCTCATTTCAGTCAGGACATCCCAAGTGCCTGCATCTGCTGAGACACAGGGCTTCGCTCCTGCCCTGACGGCTCCATCTCCCCTGCCCCCACCGCTCCCTCTTCCCACCACCTCTCCCTCTCTCTGGCTTTATCTGAAAAGAAACTTTCACGACACCAGACATCATATCCCTTTGGCAGGCATCCCATCCCTGAGATTCAGATGTAGAACAGACTGAAAACCCCACACACAAGGACACGCTCTACCCTGCTCTGTGGCTTCCCAGGAAACTCTTCCACTGGTGGGAGGAAAATGGGGAGATCGTCACCTTATTTCCACCTACAACCTCCTCCTGGGTGTTACATGAGTGTTCTCCACTGACAGTAGCTTCCTACTTGGTTGGTATTTGGAACAGTTTCCACAAACCCCTCCCACATTTCACACAGGCCTCACGTCACCGCCCCCAGGAGCCTGGCACAAGAGGGCTTGGAAGTTAGGCACTCGGTCGAGAGCAGCAGGAGCCAGAGGTCGCTGGGGGACCACCCGGGCTGTACACAAGAGCACTGCCTCGCACAAGCCACACACACACACACACACACACACACACACACACTGAAGAGCTGAGAGCTTCCTACAGGTTGAATTTTTTTCTTTAAGTTATATTACTATTTCCCCATTTTTCTGGTTTTCTCTTTTTTCTAGGTCAAGTATATGGAATTGACAAAAGAGGGAAGGGTGTCATGATTAACAACCAAAACCAACAGCAAGAATGGTTTCCAGATTTGGTCCCTGTCAGGGTTGACAGCATCTGGGAGAGGACAGAGTGTGTGAGTGTATTTCTAGTGTCCATTAGCTGTTCCAGGTACAAAGAGCAACGCCACACGCGTCTGTGTTTGTGGGCACAGACAAGACTTGCATGGAGCCAAGGGCCGGCTCCCAAGGCTGCTGCTGTTTTCTGTCAGCTGTCTTGTCTTGCCAGGCTTTTAAACACACTGGGCTCCTCTGTACCACACACTTGAATAAAGGATGGTCTCCACAAAATTTCGACCTCCTAAAAATGGCTCTAGGCACACACCCCAGATGCTGAGATCCATCACACAGGATTCAGAGTGTCACGGTCCTACGCAGCACATGCAGCCACTTCCCGTGTAGGGTCTGTGGTATGAGACCCAGGCAGGCAGCATACAAGGGGATAGAGAGAGCCCCGTCCCTCTCCAAAAGGGCTTTAGGAATTGGTCCAGCATGAAAGAGGACGGGGGAAGGAGTGCCCCCCCCAGCTGGCCCCAAAGGCGAGGCCCCTCATCCCAGGGGCCGCTGCCCCTGTATCGGTGCCCCTGAGCATCCCTGGGAGCCCAGCGTGGATGATAAAACTCATCGACTGGAATGCGCCCACTGAGCAGGTGCGTGGAGGAGGCAGTGCAGCTTGCTAGCACCAGGGGTCTTGGTAGGGGTGGTGGTAGCTGTGCCAAACCCGGCCTCCCAAGCTGGGTCCCAGAGTGCAGTGGTAGCCATTGGGCACATGGCGGGGAGGGTGGGACTGAGAGGTCAGAGAGGACACGCAGGAAGTCGGGAGGAGCGGCCCAAGTTGGTGGCCACAGCCTCTTTGAAGGTAAGCGTGTCCTCACTGTCCAGACACTGCCCCAGGTAAGGGTCAGAGCCGATCCAAGAGCCAGCAGCCAGGGGCTGGCTGAGGGGGTCTTTCTGGAGCAGAGCGTTGTGTTCAGAAAGGCCACAGCTAAGCTGGCCAGGGGAGAAGGTGGGGAGGCTGGCCTGAGCCCCAGCAAAGTGGACAGGGGAAGAGTTGGCCGTCTTGTAGGTGACACTGGGACGGGGGGTCAGCGGGGTCCGGGGGAGCTGCCTCCGCCCACCACGGCCAGGGGTGCTAGCACTAGATGTTGACAAGGGACTCCCATTCACCGAACCACCACCCTACAAGAAAACAGAATAAAGCAAATAATATCAAAGGACCAGACCGAATGGACAGAGGTCAGTACAAGTGAGAACCATGGAGGTGGGGGTGAGGGGCACAGAGAGGGACAGGTGCCCTGGGAGGGGGAGGGGGACAGGTAGGGCATGTGGTGGCAGGGAAGGCAGATAGATGGTGCCGGTTAGTCCTGGGGTGGTGATCAGGGAACAGTCGGTGACAAAGGGACAGGCACAGTCCAGGGAGAGGAGAGACCAAAGGCCAGCCCAGGGAAGTTGGTGGGGGAGTGGTAGGGAGGCTTGGGCTGGTTGGGGAGGAATGGGGTGAGGAAGGGGGTAGTGCAGACTTGGGCCTGGGAACCAGGATGCCAAGGGGAGATTCAGAGCAGAGGCCCGGGAGGGTTGTGAGGAGGGGCAGTGAATGGGGATCTTGTCTTACCTGTCTCAGGGGTCCTGGCTCCTGCCCTGCTGTCGGTGATGTGGGGTGGCTGCTGAGAGAGGGTTTGGGCTGTGGGGGCTGACGGCCCCCAAAGTAGACACAGTAGTAGAAGGGCTGCTTCTCTGAGGAGGAGGAGGAGGGCTGCCTCCACTCTCGGGACTGGCCACACTCTGACCTATACTCCCGCCAGCAGCCTGCGGGCCCCTCTCCTGGGGGTGGCTCCAGCCCCGCAGCACCGCTGGGTGCTGGCCAGGAAGAGGAGAAATCAGCACAGTGAGCCAGGTGGGGAGACAGACCCCTCACCCCAGACCTAGTCCCCAGGGACAGCAGAGGAACTCAGGGGAAGAGCTGAGTGGGTGGGTGGTCCTGCCTGGTCCCCAGACCTGGGACTCACTGTCCCCTATTCCAGGTAGCTTGTACATGAGGCAAAGAAAGGAACATGGTCTCAGACCTCTGTCTCAGGCCTGGGCCACTCGGGGGACCCCTCTCATGCACCGCCATCTGCGTCTGCGGACAGGCTGGGCCCCTTCTCCAGGGACTCTGCTTCCTTTACCTGGGGTGGCAGCGGTGGTGGTGGTGGGGCACAGCCTGGCTGGCTGGGGCCCGGTCCAGGGCAGCGTTGCAGAGATGAGCCACATGGGGGTGCTGGGGTGCCAGCGTGGAGATGGAGTGCTTCATGGGGCTGGCATTAGGGCCGGCTGCGGTAGGGCAGGATGTGGGTTGGCACACAGCCTGTGAGAGGGGCATGAGGTAGGCTCCAGGGTGGCTGGCAGCAGCCATGACACTCCCTCTCCCTGGAAAGTTATTCCCCACCAAAGCCCGCCCTTTCTCCCAGAGCACACTGCACAAGGTGCGCTTCATGTCTGTCAGGCAGGGCCCAGGCAGCCTGTTGACCTCAGCATCCCTGGGGGACAGGGAAAATGCCAGGAAAAGGCCCGGCTGGAAGAACCCTGAGGAGTGATGGAGTTTGAGGGCTCAGCTGGCCCAGGGCCATGAGGCTCCTGCCCTGGACTGAAATCAGGACCTGTGGAAATGCGCCCTCCAACTAGAGCTGATCCACAGCCCCTGCTGGGTATCCTCAAGCTAGATGGCCAGGATCAGGAAGGGCAAAAGGGCACAAGCCACCACCAGTGGGAGGCAAAGACAAGTTTCGAGAATGAAGATAAATTTAACTGTGCATAATCAGGAACTGCAAACGGAGGCAGGGAAAGAGTCAGCCCCAGGGAAACACCAAATGTCCCAGGCTGCAGGCCATGCCCCTCTAGAGGCCCTCACCCTCCCAGCAAGTGAAAGCGGGGCTCCCTGACACAGCCTCAGGTCTGCAGACCCCTCTCTGAGGCCTTGTGAAAGGGCCCCCAACCCCCCAGCCCTGGAGCTTCTGGCTCCGTAGTCAAAGGATCCCGGGAGGAACAGGGGAGGGAGGCGAGGCCACCTCCAGTGTCTAGAGAAAAGAGCAGGGCAGGCCGTGCTTGAAGCCTCAAGTGGGAACAGGGAGGACAAGAGTGTGAGGCGCTGTGTGCGTTTTAGGGGGAGGGTGTGGGTTGGGTGGGAGAGGTTATGTCCTAGAGAGAGGGAAAGGCTAGGTGAGGGGCACAGGGCTGGAGGACAGAGACCCCAGTGCCATGACAGGAGGCTGAGCACGGGGGTGGGGGGGTAGGGACTCTCGGCAGTGCTCGGTGGACTCTGGCTGAATGTCTTGAGACCATAATGGCACCCAACAGGGCTGACAGTGTCCATGCTGCAGTGCAGGTGGGGAAGCTTCACAGGGGACACAAGCCCTCCCTATGCCAGATCTCCTTGTCCCCCACTTCCCAGACCTCCCACAACCCTAACCCTCCAAGACCAGCCACCTGAGTCTCTGCAGCCAGGCGGGGCATGGAGGCCACTCGTTCCCAGCTCTCCAGCCCAGGTTGGGGCTCCCCGTCAGGACCTCTCAGGGCCATGCTTTGCATCTGGACATCCACAGCCTGGGCACACAGCAGCCCGCAGTCATACCCACCTCCCAGCCACTCTCACCTTCTCCCTGGTCCTGAGCTCCCCCCACTCCATTCCTGACATCTCCCTCCATCCCTGTCTCATCCCCCATTCCCAGCCTGACTACCCAGCCCTGGGAGCCCTCACCGGTTTTCCTGGCGGCACCACCGGGATCTCTGTAGAGTGGCCACGTTCCAGGGGTGTCCTTGCCTCATAGGGTACCTCCTGGTTCCTCTGAGTGTCCCAGGAAACAGACTCCTTGATGCCACTTTCTTGGGTTTGTCTATGAAGAGAGGACTGTCCTGTTGGCCAAGAAGTCTATGAGCCACTGGATGCCCACCAAAGACCTGGCTCTGACCTGCCAGGAGCTTACACTGGCCCTTTCTGCTCTAGGCTAGAGGAATCCCAGAAGCATCAAACCCCTCGAGTGCAAGCACTCTCTAGTGGCTGCACAGCAAGGGATGTGAACCCAGGCCTGGGGCTTAGAGCAGACAGGCAGAGAGGGAGGTCTGGGCCTATCACCTCCTGGCCTGTGGACACCCATCAGCCTCCTCAGCCCTAGACAGGGCCTCACGTGTGTAGTGGGAGCAGGGACGGTTCTTGGCAAGGACAAGGCCACATGTGTACATGACGTATGGCAGTAAGGACACCCCAGCTATGCTGGCCCTCGGCTCCCCACTAAGGGTTCCTCCTGTTCCTCACCTCCAAATTCACTGCCACCTCCCTACATCCCCAACCTCCAGCCGTGAAGGCCCTTCAGAAGTAGTGTCACATTTTGGAGGAGGCCTTCCCCAGCACATGTACCCCCACCTTACCCTGTCGGTGTACATCTCCCAGGTGGCATCGAATCTGACCGGCAATGGCCTGGATTATTGCCTGTCCCCATGTCCGGTGACGTGGTGTCAACATTCTCACTCACACGGCTGCATGGCATCGATCGCACTCTGAGCTGAGAGGTGGAGTCTGCTGGCCTCACCACACTAATGGCCAGAGTTGCAAGCATCCACCCTGAGGTGTGCTATCTGGAGCTGCTGCCGCCTTGGGATCGGCTGCCCCTGACAGGAGGCCCAGGCAGGAGAATGGCAGCTGGGCCTCCAGGCCTTGGGATCCCTAAGGTCACTCCACGCTGAAGCCAGCTGCAGGTGTACCAGCATCAGACGGCACAGAAAATGCCCCGACTCTGCCTGGCCCAGGCTGATGGGGTCCTGGCTCGCTTGCAATAAAAGGGAGTGCTGACTGATTCTATCAAAACTATAGCCATGGAAGTAAGTAACATTCATTTCTCCTGAACTGAAACCTGACTTAGAACACCCCAAAAAGACACCTTGTGGGTCCACCAGCCCCAGGAGAGCTAGCCCAGGCTCAGGACGCACAAGCTGCCAAGCTGACCCCTAAATGTGAAAAGTAACACACCACTAAGTTATGGCAGTTTATCCCTCAGCAAAACCTACCCGATTAGCACTCTGTGACCCACAACCAGGCTTCAGAAAATAAGGTCCAAAACATGTCCAGGAGAGGGAGGAAGATATCAGGAGCTCTCACCATGCACGCCGTGCCCAGGCAGCTAGAGGCCCCGCACCTCGCCCCTGCTGGGTGACGCAGAGCTCATGTCGCACTGTGGGCTCGGCCACTGGTTTGCTTTGGCCGACGGGATGTTAGCAGACATGGGGACCCTGCTGGCCCTGAGGGGATGGCTGAGAGGAGCCTGCTTGCTGGCAGAGCCCAACCTGGCTGCCAGGCACCCTCGGTGATCCACAGTGCAAGAAAGGTGACTTATTGGGTAACACTTGGTTCACTACCAAGAATTACTCCAGCAGGAGTGAGGGGATAGGTGAGAAGAACATTAACAATTTGCCTGCGAAATACAGTCGTTTCAGAAACCACTCCTGGAGTGGAGATATGAAAGGAAAAACGTCTCAGACGAGTTCAGGAGTTGAGAAAACAAACAGGCCATCACAGACAGGTAAGGACTGAGGAGGAAACAAAAAATTTCGCAATGGTCGGCAGGCACCGAAGGCCAGGGATGAAGCAGACAAATGGGCACGCAGTGGGAGGTGACAGCGGGAAGCGTCGGCTGTCTGAACCCTCGGGTCTCACCACCATCAGAGGCGCCCACCTGACCCTTCGGGCATGAGCTCCAGAGACCAGCACAGAAGCAGCTCCAGTAGCAGAGCGGAACCAGGCCTCAGGCAGCACCCACGGTGAGCCACTCGGTGAGAGGCTGGTGCAGGGTGGACAGAGGAGCCAATCCCCAAAAGGGGTAAGGGGACGAGGGCTCCCTGTCCCGGAGCACCGCCTACAGAGGCCCCACTGGGAGGGGGAGGACCCTTCCCCCTGCACTGCACAGGCTGGCCTGGTACTCACACTGCCCCGCCGCTGCTGAGGGGCGCAGAGCTCTTCTGCCGAAGGAACCCCCAGGCTCCTCGGAGCACGGCTGGCTGTGTCTGCTCCAGGGTGGCCTTCAGAGGGTGGAACAGGGACACAGGGCCCATCTGTACAAGGGACGCAAAGAAGAAGAAGAGATCTAGGCAGAGGCAGGTCCTCAGAAAGCTGTCCTGACCCCACAGCATGGTGCCTGAGCCCCAGCCTGCATAGGAGGCAGGCTCACTCCCAACCTGGCCTGTGAGTGGCTTCAGGAAAGTAATTTCACTTCTTGCAGCCTCAGCTTCCCTACCGACAAAATCTGGAGACTATATCCAATTACAGTTGGTAAAAAGATCTCACCTCACCATCAAAGTGGACTGACATAGGCTGCAGGATCCCCAGATTAAGCAGAATTCTGAGATTTCAAGGCGGTGGGGAGGGGGTGTGTGTCTCCAACAGACAGGGGAGCAGAGTGTGGTGCCGTGGGCACAGATACTTCCCATCCCAAGGTGGGTGAATGTCCCTGTAAGCTCTGGACACCAGATGGACACTTTCTACACAGAGAGTCTACATGGAGTCACTGATATTTTGGCTGTGGGGGAAAGTTGTTATCTTTGAAGGATGACATTGGGAAGATGGGCCCCCAAACCAGCCCGGTCAGGGTCATAGGGAGAAAAAGTCATGACCATCAGTTTAAATCTCTCTGGTCTCTGCCTGTGTGTAGTTACCTTCCCAAGCCTCCTTCTCAAGTATTCTTCAAACTTCTTTCTTTTACCACTTAAAAAAAGTGGTATCTCTGGGGGAATCTGTTCTCAACCCCTTGTCATCTGTTCCTGAACGCCAGCTCTCCAAGTCAGGGGGTCTCCAGTACCACCAAGAGACCAGCCATTGGGAAATGCACAGGCTGTGTGGGACTTCTGACTTTGGGGCCGGAGAGCCGAGGCCGCTGTGAAAACCTCTCATCTTCCTTCTCCCACTGTGCAATCTCCAAGAAGGGGGTGGGTTCCCTCAGCTGTCAAATAACTGAGGGGCCAGCCCCTCAGATTTACTTCTTGGAAATCTTGGAAGCAGGTACCTGGGATAGGCCTTCAGTGGCCTGGTGAATCTGGTCTCTGGTGGTCTTGTTCTGTTTGTAGAAGTCGAATATCATCAGAGCTGCATAGACTTTGCCCACTGTCATCTCGTCAGCTGGAGGGAGAGAAAACAGGGATGGAATCTAAAGGAGGAAGGCGGGGGGAGGGGGGAGGGTGTGCTGAAGAAACAGCCCCACCACCAGGACTCCTGGACACACTCAGGCAGAGGCACAGGGCTTGGCCAAAGTTGCACGGTCCCTAGGTGGCGCCTCGTGACACTGAGCACATACCCCCTGGAGCTGCACTGACTGTCCCCACAGGGCCTTCAGTCTCCCCCCAAAAGAGTGGATGTAGAGTTTAATCTTCAAGCACCTCATCCTTTTTGGCATCTCTGACTGCAGGATTCTCGCTGCTTTTCTCTGGATTTTCTGAAGTATATCCCCCACCAGGAGTGTGGGTGACTGTGGTCAGAGAATAAATCCGAGGTGCCCCCTCCACAGCCCTGTGCACTGGCTTATAAGACCATTTTCTCTGCAGGTGGAAACTAAGTCTAGATTATCTACAAGGCTGCCCTGGCCCAGGCCTCCCAGCTCCGCCTCTGGGTTGGACCCAAAAAGGGGGTGAGGAGGGGGAATTCCTTGCCCTCACTTAACGTTTATGAGGTGGCACCAGTAAATCCAGGGTCTTCTGGGGCAGACTGGCCCACATGGAGGAAATCTCCTTCTGTAACTCTGCGTCACACTGATGCTGCTCTGTGCCAGCTAGGATGGGGCAAGGGTATGGAGGGGAATAAGATGTAAGGAGCTGTCTGTCCCATGGCCCCCTCAGGGGCGCAAGTCGAGCTGGGGCAGGCAGGGAGAGGTGTGGTGTAGGTGTTGGGGTGAAGTGGGGCAAGCACAGTACTAGGAGAAAGGCCAAGGGGCAAGAAACACTGCTGTGGAGGCTGTCAGAGCTCCCCCTGCTGGAAACCTGCCTAGAGACAGAGGCGCATGTGTGTGCGGGCCCTGGGAGCGGAGGCAGAATTCGGTGGCAGTCCAGCCATTCGTCCACCCACGCGTCTACCCATTCAGAACTACTCAGGGAACAACCCACATGCCAGGTACTGGTCTAGCTGATGGAACAAAAACGAAGGAGCTGCCCTTGTGGCTTGATGTGGCATTAATCAACAATAAAGTGGCAGTAAGTTACAATCCAGTATGTTGGGTGCAGAAAAGGCCAAGGAGGGAGGGATTTTGGATACGGTAGTCAGGAAAGGTCTCATGAGAAGGTGGAGTGTGTGTTAAACCCTGTAGGCAGGAAGGGATGAGGGAGTGCAAAGCCCTTAGTGTGCTACATAGTGAGCCAGGACAGCCTCAGACACAGCCGAGATCTGCCACTAGCCAAACAAGTCATTCCAGACGTCAGAACAAGGTCACTGTCTTTGATCTCCCCAACGGCCGAGCTGGAAGGAGCACAGTATTCCGTGCGGTGGCCCAAAGGCACCATGGCCTCTGGCCCCACAGCAGCAGGGGCCAGGAGAGCAGCTCAGACCTCAAGGCAGAGCCTACCCCTGAGGGTCCAGGACATGAGCGGGAGTGGTGAAGCGTCCGAGAGTCCCGTTACTGCTAAGTGACCAGCCCAGCATTCCTGGGGCCTCTGGCGTCCAGACGGATCAGGAAACTGGAGCTCTGGCAGCTCTTGATGAAGCAGACGAGAGAAGAGGGGACCGCACACCTCCTGCCACTCCTGCAGGCACGGACCCCTGCTCCCCTCCACAGCTCTCCACCAAGCGCCACACTGTACAGACCTGGCGGCCTCAGGCAGGGCCGGCTCTGCAGCAGCCCTGACTCCGGATGAGCAGATACCGGCCCCGCTGCCCACAGAGAGACACGCCAGGGTCTGCATGGCCCAAGGTCTCTGGTAGGGAGCTGCCTGCTGTGCATGGCTTGGGAATCAGGAGAAGCAGCCCCTGGCAGCAGCTCCCCACAAGAAGCCCAGCCTCTGAGGCTAGCCAAACAGTCACTATGGCGCTGAGCCAGGCATAGGATGAGCCCTGAGAAGGCAAAGCTAATGCCCTGGAGATGCTAAGAAGCCAGTGTCACAGGTGTGGGTGCCCGCTGACCTGAGCAGAAGAACCCGCCCCTGCCAGGCCTAAATGACGGCCGCCGGGTCCTGGCGGTGCAGAGCAGCGGGGGTGGGGGGCGACACAGAAGCTACACCCTGCACCCAAGTCCAGCTCGGAAGGCCCCAGCAACCTGCAAAGATCCAAAGCTCCTGGCCTCCGAGTCCCTGAACCTCTCCACAGGAGGTCACAGAGGCACCTGCTCCTGCCCCTTAGGCCACCCCACAGAAAGAGGCCAGGTCCTTGATGAGGCCAAGGAGACAGGACTCCCAACCGCCCACAACACAGCCCTTGGAACCACCAATCTCGCTCCCAGGAGACCCAAGTGAGGGTGCTGCAAGGAAGTGGCACACAGGCTTCCAGTGGGGGAGGCTCTCTCAGAGAAAGGGGGCAGCCAGACACAGAAACCCCCCACTGGCCCTGCTGCCCTTTCACTCTCCTGAGGAACAGACCCCCTCGACTTCATATGCTCAGCGGCCCCCCCCCCCAGGCCAAGAAGAAGTGTTCAGTCACTCACTCCGGCACCGTTCACTCAACTAACCGGCACCAGGGATCCCTGGAGCGTCCGAGGAGACAGAGCTGACCCCTCTCTCCAGGAATTCACACTCCAAAGGGGAGCAGACGCCAAGAATTTAAAGTGTTCTGTGAAGAGGATGGTGTGCTGGGGGGACAGAGGGACACAGCAGAGGTAGGGCAAGCCTGTCCCAGGAGACCAGGGGGCTCAAAGGGTGACAAAGCCCAACAGCCAGCTGCGGAGCCGAGCATGACATGACCTCCTTCCCTCCTCACCATTTGAGCCTCAGTCTGGAGGTTCCAGGGGTGCCCTGGGGGTGGCTCCTGGGGGGACCAGCGGCCAAGGTGCACAGAACCCACGCTCCTCAGGGTGGCTCGTCTCAGGCCAGGGTCCCCTAGAGAGCTCCAGTGAAGCCAGTGTTGGTGGGAATGCCCTCTCCCTCTGGCACTGCCTCTCCCTCTTGCAAACACCTGCATACCTGGAGGGATCAGCCTTCGTCAGCTCCAGCTCAGCTGCCAAGAACAGAGTGCAGGGCACGGAGCAGAGGTGGCCCACCTAGCATATACTCACTTTTCTCGCCAGCCATTTTCCCTAGGTACTGCCAAAAGGACTCGGAAATTCCCAGGGAACCACAGTGAAGACCCAGCAACAAGGGGGAAGATGCTTGGCCAGGGAGGCCCTTGGCCTGGGCCAGCACCTGGGCACTCTCAGCCCCATGTTCCCACACAGCAGACATGCCACCAGGCCACGATGGCTGTCTCCTGCCCACTCGGGGGACCGATCCCACAACACTGACTGGGCACCACCAGCTTCCTCCACGGGAAAGAAAGGGCTGGCTAGGGAGCCCCAGAGAACAGCCGCACCGCAGGCCGAGTCGAGGAAGCCCCATCTCCCTGGTCCCTACCCAACCCCCAGGGGTGAGGAACTAAAATGAAGAAAAGGAACCGAGAGAGAATCTTAAACAGGTTCCACACTGAGCACAGAGCCCAACTTGAGCCACGACCCTGAGATCGAGACCTGAGCCAAAATCAAGAGTCCAGTGCTTTACAGACTGAGCCCCTCAGGCGCCTCCACAATCTGCTTCTGAACTCAGCTCCCCCAGGGACTTGGGCCAGACCACCTGCTAGAATGGACCATCACCCAACAGGACAGTTCAGTACAAGTCTGGGAAACTGTACAGCCTGGCGTCCCACCCCACAGCCACCCCCACCCGTATTTTCAAGGGGCCTGCAGAGCCATCAGAATCTAGAACTCAGAAGAACCTTCCAGAGCTGCCCAAGCTCCTGCTTTGAGCTGCCCAGGCTCAGTGATCTGAAAGAGGGGAGTGTGGCTGGTCCTCCAGGGGCCACATTTGGGACCTAGGAGGGCTCTCCTCTGGAAACAAGTCAACAGTCTTGCCACCTCAGTGCGACAGCAGGCACACAGGGCTCCCAGGGCTCCCAGCAAGGCCCTTGTGAGAGCGCCCCGCAGGCCCATGTCCGCATCAGCCCCAGACGCCAGGCAGGGTGAGCACCAGAGAACAGGAAGGTGAGGCTCTGACCGCAGGACAGAAACCGCTAATGAGCCTCCATCTTTAGAGCCCCTGTGAGTGGAACAACAGAGCAAGACTGGCCTCCCCGGGGCCTGCAGAGCTCTAGGGCGTGAAGGGTGGTCCTGGAAGGTCAGCCCTGGACCGGGGAGAGGGGCGACGGGCCTCAGCCACCCCAGTTCCTCTTTTCCTTTACACCTGGGAACTGCAGCCAGGCCCGGGAGAAGACAGGACTCAGACCCCTGTGGGCTGTCCTTAGGCCCACAGGCAAGTCAGTCTTAGAAACAGACACACTCAGATTCCAAAAGCAAAAAGCAGAATGAAAACAGCCCAAAAGAGCCCTAGAGGCCTGGACTCTTTCTCCCCTCAGGAGTCCAGGGAGGGAGCTGCAGCCTCACGGAAGATGGAAATGAGAGGTAAGTGCCCTGTTCCGTGGGTCTGAAGCCCTTCCAAGGGAGGACTCAGGTCACCACACCTACCTCCCCCCAGGGTGCCCTGCACCCTCATCATTTCCCACCACACCGACAGATCAACTAGGCCTCCTGGAACCTGGGAAGGGGAGCTCAGGCCCCAGCAGATGCCCTGGGGGGCACTTTGCTCAGTGCAGGCGCCCTACCCAGGGCATTCCAAGGCTGCAGACCAGAGGCAGCTCAGGAAGAGGTGAGGGGGAGGCCCGGGCTGCAGCTACGTCCACAGAGCCGTGGTGAGCCGCTGCGGCTGGTCGCAGTGAACCAGGGCCACGCAGAGCGTGTTCAGGGCCACCACACATAGCACCGCCCAGCAGAAGCTCTGTGCCTTCATCACGTGGCAGATGAAAAACCGAAACATTTTCTTCCTGCGGAAGGATGACCAACCCTCTGTCTTCCCACTCTTGAGGCTGGCACGGGCGAAGGGAGATCCTGGGGGAACAAGGAGCTCACTGAGGACGTGCAGAGACCACCAGGCCTCCAGACACACTCCTTCTATAGACATGTGCCCCATGACACAGCCTTGAGGACAAGCTTCCACTCCCATCTCGAACATAGATCTCCTGCCTGAAAACACCTTCAAGGACACTTGCCCCCCAGGACTAGCTTGAGACCCTGGTTCTGTTCAGACCCATGTGTGCTCCTGGCATTTAATGAATTACCCCTGCACTGGGTCCTGACCCCACTCCCATTTCACAGATGAGGGAGCCCAGAGCCTTGGTGGTCTCCATGGTTCCCAGGCTCCAGATGGTCCCCAGCACCCCGAGCACAGTCCCGATGCCCCAGCCACCCCAACTCCTCCAGGGACCCCGGGGGGGCCATTTAGCATCTGGCCCTCCCTATGGCTTCAACTCAAGGATCAACAATACTAGGTACCTATTTCTAAGTTCCCAGGAACGCAGCCAAGCTCCTTGGTTTGCGTCTGGTCCACGGCTGCTGTGCGGGTGCAGAGGGAGAGGGGAGTGTGTCTGGCTCACAAAGCCCAGTGGACTCTCTGGAACATTTGCTCACGAAGCTGTGGCGCCCCTCCCCCGTCTCCACGCACACCCCACCTCTGCTCCGCTGTGACAGTGTGAAATGCTGCCCAACGCTGCTCTCTGGCCACAGCTGGCTGCTTCTCAGCCCCACGCCTAGACTTTGAGGTCACCTCCACAAAACACCCTTCTCTGGGTACCCCATCCGAAATCAGCGCCCCGATGATAATTGCGGCCACGGACTGTCTGTCCCAGCAGAAGACTAATTATCACACTGTCAAACTCCTACTGAGTCATCCCAAGGAGGAATTAAGGAACCAAGTGGGGAAAAAACTTTATACCACAGACATGGAAAACCTATCCCCTAAACATGATACAACGTTGATGAAGAAATTGAATTAAACACAAATAAATGAAACGATACTATGTGCTCATGGATTATAAAAATGAATATTATAAAAAACCCATTTTACCAAAAAGTGACTTACAGATTCAATGTAAGCCCCCTGGCCGACCTTCTGGTACCATTTTTCACAGAACTAGAAGAATTTTTCAAGCTGTGTGGAACCACAGAGGACCATGAAGAGCAAAACAATGTGTACAAAGAACACACCAGGAGGCATAACATCCCGATCTGAACCTCGATCAAAAAGCTGTAGTAACCAGAACAGTCTGCGAGGGGCGAAGCGGCAGAAAGACCGATGGAGCAGAATGCAGAGCCCAGAAGCAGATCTACACCCACGCGGTCAATTAATTCCCAGGAAAGGAGCCAAGAGTACACAATGCTGGAAGGACAGTGTCTTCCATGAATGGTGCTGGGAAAACTGGACAGCCCCTAGCGGAGCACCAGACCTCTATCTCACACCACGCACAACAACTCACTAAAAACCTATAACAGCAAAGAGGAAGCAGGAACATTGGGATGGAGGGCAGGGCTGCCCTGAAGTCCAGGAGCCCTGGCGCCCTGATGGGACCTGTTCCCAGTGGGGACACTGGCAGGACATGCAGTGGTTCGGATTTCCTCCTGAGCTCAGCTGTCTCCTGGTGATGTTTCTAACTCTGAAAGAAAGGCTTCATAGGGGAACGAGAGAATGTGCTTCAGAACTTTCCTCAATGAAGGAAGGAAGAGGGAAATGGAAAGGGATGGAGCCCAAGGAGCTTTTCCTGCAAGGGCCCTATGGGGAGAGGCCACGACTGGACAGCAGGGAAGTGATGGACGGCAGCATGGCCAGTGCCCTCTATGCATGGGGGAAGGTCCTGCTCTGAGGGCACGAGGACCAAGCACCCACTTCCATGCCAGGGGGCTATGTCTCTCAGTCCTGACTGAGGACGTTGTCCAGGAGAGGGGTGTTCCACGTTTGCACATGTTATTGGGTTCAAGCCCCATGTCAGGATCCTTGGTGACAGCTCAGAGCCTGGGTCCTGCTTCAGATTCTGTCTCTCTCTCTCTGCTCCTCCCCCACTAGTGCTCTGTCTCTCTCTCTCTCAAAAATATACATTTAAAAGTAAAAAAAAAAAAAAAGACACGTGACCAGGACAATCACAAGGAAAACTTGCCAATGACAGCACCCACCCTGGGAACCAGCACTGCAGGGGTCTTGACCTGATAGCTGGTGGGCGGGTCACCCCCCTGCCCCCAGCCCCCACTCCCTGTACGCATCACAAACCTGGACCCACATCACAATCCCTCTGGCCACGCCCCCCAGGGACACAGCCCCCAGCACCAAGATAAGAGCCAGCTGGCAGCGGACCTGGCTGTCCCCACTTCCAGGACCACCACGCCACCTCACCTGCCACTGGCCACCCGCAGGCCTCAGAGCACAAGAGGGTGTCCCAGCGGTCCTGCAGTGCCCACAGACCCCGACCCTCCCCGAATGCGATATCGCACACCCCGGGCTGGAAAGCCAGCTGCTGCCTGGGAAGCGGCTTCCGGCCGGCAGCGAAAAGCTGGATGACAGGGACCCTGGGAACACTGCCCGTGTGGAGACACAGAGATGTCACATCACAGCCTCCAGGGGCCCAGGGGCTGCCGTTCCACTTGGCCAGCACAGCCCCGAGCCCAGATGGGTCCCGATCCGACGACGCTGCCATGGCCCGCCGCTGGGCTGTAAGCGAGAGGGACTCTGCTCAAAGCCCCCCGCCGGGCCCCATCCCAACCCGAGAGCCAGAGGCCCGGGCCCATGCTGCATGTCCGTCTGTGTCGCCAAGTCCTGGGTGAGCCTGTCCTGCGGCGCTAGGGAGCCACTCAGGGTCACATCCCGCCCAGCCCAGCCCCGCCCGAGGGGCCCTGCCTTGGCGGGAGGGGCTCCGGCCACAAGGCCTGTGGTGTGAGCAGGCGGGGGTCCTCGCTCCCAGGGGTGCTCCTGTCCTGGCCTTCAGGTGCTTGTTTTCCAAAGTTGGAGCTGATCCAGGCCGCCTTTCCAAGGCCTTGCTGTCGGTGTGTGGTGTGTGTGTGTGTGTGGTGTGTGTGTGTGGGTGTCTATCCCTGGTGTATGTGTGTGTATGTGTGTCTGTCTCTGGTGTGTGTGTGTGTGTGTGTGTGTGTGTGTCTGTGCCTGGTAGGTGTGTGTGTGTATCTCTGTGGTGTGTGTGTGTCTAGCCCTGGTGTGTGTGTCTTAGCCCTGGCATGTCTGTGTGTGTCTGAGTCTAGCCTGGTGTGTGTGTCTGTGTGTGTGTATGTGTGTGTGTGTGTCTATCCCTGGTGTGCGTGTGTGTCTATCCCTGGTGTGCGTGTGTGTTTGTGTGTGTCCCTGGTGTGTGTGTGTGTTTCTATCCTTCGTTCATGTTTGTGCCTGGTAGGTGTGTGTGTCTATCTGTGTTGCATGTGTGTGTCTATGTATCTATCCCTGGTGTGTGTGTGTCTGTGTGTCTGTGTGTGTTTCTATCCCTGATGTGTGTGTGTCTATGTGTCTATCCTGGGTGTGTGTGCATCTGTCCCTGGTGTGTGTGTGTGTCCATCCCTGGTAAGTACGTGTGTGTGTTTCTATCCCTGGTGTGTGTGTGTGTGTCAATCTGTCCCTGGTGTGTGTGTCTGTCTGTCTGTTCGTCAGTCTTTTCCTGGTGTATGTGTGTTTCTATCCCTGGTGTGTATGTGTGTGTGTGTGTGTGTGTGTCTGAGTCTATCCCTGGTGTGTGTGTGTGTGTGTGTCTACGTGTGTGTGTCTTGTATGGGTGTATGGGGGATAGACACATACACACACATACACCAGGGATAGACACACACACAAATACACACCCCAAGGCTACACACACCCCTGGGCAAGATACACACACAGACACACAAACACACACCATACTCCTGCCTGTCCACACTCCCTGCCCTGCCACACTCTCTGTCCTGGTCTGATCCCCCCCACCGTGCTTCTGGAAAGGTCCAGGAGCTTCTGTGCTGCTGCTCCCACATGCCTGCTCAAAGCTGACACTCTCCCTGCTCACCACGGTCCTGGAAGGCCAGAGACGCCACGGTTGGCTTATGCACAGTCGGCACGTGGAAGGCCAGCGGTGAGGAGATGGGCGACGGGGCCCTGGGGACACTACCCGTGAGGAGACACAGAGACGTCACATCACAGCCTCCACGGGGCCCAGGGGCTGCCATTCCACTCGGGCAGCACAGCCCTGAGCCCGGAAGGGTCCCGATCTGGCAACCCCTCCATGGCCCGGGCTGATGCTGCACGTCCATCCACGTCGCCAAGTCCTGGGTGAGCCTGTCCTGCGGCACTAGGGAGCCGCTCAGGGGGTCACATCCCGCCCGGCCCGGCCCTGCCTGAGGGGCCCTGCCTGGCGGGAGGTGCTCCGGTCACAAGGCCTGTGGTGTGAGCAGGCGGGGGTCCTTGCTCCCAGGGGTGCTCCTGGTCCTGGTCCTTGGGTGCTTGTTTTCCGAAGTTTGGAGCCGATCTAGACCGCCTTTCCAGGGCCTTGCTGTCAGGGTGTGTGTGTGTGTGTGTGTGTCCACATGTCTATCCCTGGTGTGTGTGGTGTGTGGGTGTGTGTCTGTCCTTGGTGTGTGTGTGTGGGTGTCTATCTCTGGTGTATGTATGTGTGTGTGTTTCTGTCTCTGGTGTGCGTGTATGTGTGTCTGTGCCTGGTAGGTGTGTGTGTGTATCTCTGTGGTGTGTGTGTGTCTAGCCCTGGTGTGTGTGTCTAGCCCTAGTGTGTCTGTGTGTGGCTGAGTCTAGCCTGGTGTGTGTGTCTGTGTGTGTGTGTATGTGTGTGTGTGTCTGTGCCTGGTAGGTGTGTGTGTGTATCTCTGTGGTGTGTGTGTGTCTATCCCTGGTGTGCATGTGTGTGCGTGTGTGTCTGTCCCTAGTGTATGTGTGTGTGTGTGTGTGTGTGTGTGTGTGTGTGTCTATGCCTGGTAGGTGTCTGTATCTATCTTTGTTGTGTGTGTGTGTGTGTGTGTTTTTAGCCCTGGTGTGTGTGTCCAGCCCTGGTGTGTCTGTGTGTGTCTGAGTTTAGCCCTGGTGTGTGCGTGTCTATGTGTCTATCCCGGGTGTGTGTTCATCTGTCCCTGGTGTGTGTGTGTGTCTATCCCTGGTAAGTATGTGTCTGAGTTTCTATCCCTGGTGTGTGTCTGTCTGTCTGTCTGTCCCTGGAGTGTGTGTGTGTGTCTGTCAGTCTTTTCCTGGTGTATGTGTGTTTCAATCCCTGGGGTGTATGGGTGTGTGTTTGTGTGTGTGTGTCTACATGTGTGTGGGGGATAGACACATACACACACACACACCAGGGCTAGACACACACACAAACACACATCCCAAGGCTACACACATCCCCGGGCAAGATACACACACAGACACACAAACACACACCAGTCTAGACAGACCCCAGAGCTAGATACACACACACACACCACAGGGCTAGACACACACACACGCACACACATGCTCACCGGACTTGACGCACACAAACACACCAGTGCTAGACGCACAGACACAACAGAGCTAGACACACACATAAGGATAGACACTCACTCACACACACACACACACCACAGTGCTAGACACACACACCAGGGGGAGGCACACATACATGCACACACACAAACACACGCAATACCAGGGCTGGACTCACACACACACACACACAAACATCACGGATAGACAGGCACACACACACCAGGGGTATACTCACTCACACACACAAACATGAGGGCTAGACACACACACACACACACACACACACACAC
>PJEM01018047.1:0-19960 GCA_004023845.1 Helogale parvula
TCCTGATCTCAGCTGAGGTCGTGATCCCAGGGTCATGGGCCGGGCCCGTGGGGGGACCTGGGTGGAAAGAAGCCCGACAGAGAAAATGGTGGGAACCCCCCCCCCCGCCCCGGAATCTAGGTCCCCAGACACCAGAGTGTCCCAGACACCGGCCCTCCCGGGCCTGCCCCGCCAGCTCCACACGCAGGACTTGGCGAGGCAGAGCGTGGGCCCAGAGACACTTGGGGAACTTCCCGAGGGCCTGCGGAGCAGTGGTTGGGCAAGGGTGCTGACGGCAGGTCCTCTGTCTCCTGCCCGGTCCAGTGCGGGGCCGCCTTCCAGGAGGATGACGTCATCGTGCTCAACGGCACCAGGGGCGACGTGGAGAAGCTGAAGGCGCGGATGGAGGAGAGGAGGCTCAAGGCGAAGCTGGGACAGGTAATGACGGCCCTCGCGTCTGCGCTCCCCTTCCGGAGGCTTTGGCCGCCTGGGCTCCGGGCCCCCGACCTGGGTTGCTGGAGGCCACTGGTGGGTGGGGGGTGATCGAGGTGGCCTTTATGGCCCACGGGGCCTGGGCTCCGGGAGGACCTCTGCTCAGCTGCACGCAGCTTCCCCGGTGACCTGGGGGTGGCGAGCGCTCCTGTATAGGACAGGCCTTGAGAGGGGCGGGGGCCAACAAGGTCATGTCCGAGGGAGGAGCAGCCGCCATGGTCGCCGGCACTGATGTAAGAGTCCGTGCTGGGTGGACGGAGCTTGTAAAGTACAAGCGGAAGGTCACCGCCACCCCAGCACATCGGGAGAGTCCGTGCTGCCCCGGTTTGCAGGTCCCAGGAGTCACCAGAGGTTGGGG
This sequence comes from Helogale parvula, assembly GCA_004023845.1. NCBI lineage: Eukaryota > Metazoa > Chordata > Mammalia > Carnivora > Herpestidae > Helogale > Helogale parvula. Next base: position 830 of record PJEM01018047.1, read on the forward strand.
GGGGCCCAGCCCAGGGAGCCTGCAATCGATCCCCACCCCCTGCTGAGCAGGGAACTCAGCAGCCTCCCTGCGTCCTGGGCCAGGGACCTGGACGGGAGGGGCTCCGCGGCTCTCTGGGCAGGAGGCCGGTCACGTGCTGGACGGTGGCGACCGGAGCTCTGGGTGGACGTGTCCCCTGAAGGCTCGGATTCATGGCCCCGGGCTGGAATCACGTCCACCAGCAGCGGACTTCTTGCTCGAGGACCTGCCGTCAGGGCCGGGCCGGATGCAGAGGTCGCCCAGGGCGCCGGCCATTCTGCAGCCCGCAGTGCGTGTGTCATTCCGTGCGGTGTTTGTGACGAGCCCCACGGCCTCTCGCGGAGAGCAGGTTTCCTTCTCCACAAAAACTCAGGGAGGGACACCTGGCTGGCCCGGCTGGTGGCGCGGGCGGCTCTTGATCTCGGGGTCATGAGCTCAAGCCCCACGCTGGGTGGAGACATCACAAAACAAGTAAAAATAAAAATAAACTTAAAAATTTTTTTCATTAAAAACCTAAAAATAAAAAGTAAAAAACTACGTTAGGTTCAGGGTAAGCGTGGGAGAACTTCTGTGGTTAGAACTCAGACAAAGGAACACGTGAGGCGTTAGGGGATTGGCTGCGGGGTCATGGGTGCAGAAGGTCACGGGCGGACCTCTGTGTGGCGCGCATTGACCAGTGACGCGGCCCCAACAGAGTTTCAGAGGCGTTTTCTTCCCGTCAGAGGCAGGAGCGCGCCCGCGTTGCACGGGTTTCCTGAATCACCGGGATTTCCTCATCCTGGGAGCAGGACGAGAGCACGATCCCCAGACAGGAGCTGCTCGCTCTTCGTTGCCGTCGGGCCAGCTCAGGTTTTACAGAGCACCAAAGGGAAGCGGGTGTGTTTCAGGAGCCTGTCCCAGGCTTCCTGCCAAGGTGTTCAAAGCCCAGCAGAGCCGGCGCGGCTCACCCTCTCCCCAGACCCCCCGCGGCTCCAGGAACGCCTCTAAAACGCCGAAGCGCCTCCCAGATACGCTCACAGCCGGAGATGAGACGGGAGCGCCCTCCCCTACCTCTCTTGCTTTTTGCGCAACCTCCGCTGTGAACAAAAGGCTTCAAAATCAGCATTGTCTCTGTTTTTGAAGGCTGGGGGTTACCCTCGCCGATCTGAACGCCTGCTTTGCGCGTGTGGAACGAACAGGAAGTATTTACATTTCGTACAAGCATCATAAGCCCCTCTGCATGTACGTGTTACAAGTTCAAGGCCAGTTTTCCACATTTTCGGCCCATGGGAGCCTTCTATTAGGCCGTGTGTCTTTAGTGCCACCTTCTGGATACTCGGGGAAGTGGCATGTTAAATTGAGTACACCCAGTTCTGTGTGTTTTCTGGGACTGAGTCACTTCTCACACAGCTGTGATTTTAGAATGGTGAGCTTCGTTTTTTAAATTTCTGCTGACCGATATAGTTATTGTGAGGGACAGAACTTTAGTGCCTAAAACTCTAACACGAGCAATCCAGAGTTCAGGAGATTTGGCTAACGTGCCTTTTGTATAGTCTCAAGTCCTTTTTTTTTTTTTTAGCGTATTTACTTTAATAATCTCTACACCCGACACGGGCTCGAGCCCACGACCCGAGGACCGAGAGGTGCCCCCAAGCTGAAGTCTTTATAGCTGAACAAATACCAAGGCAGCTTCCAACTTTGAAGAAGTTACTGGGAGGGGTTGGGTTCAGTCCACGCCTCTGCGGGGGGGACTTGGTGTTCCCATCTGTGCCTGTTATTTGTAGTAACCCTTGGCGGTGTTATGGCCGAAACCTGGCATCTAAGACTTTGGAGAAGGTGGTTTTGGAATACAAACCGAGAACGAGGCGGGGTCTTCAGGCGTGTTCCCGAGCGAGGCAGAGGCACGTAGCGTCCAGTCGTCTCCAGGACGCCGCCCGCCCTCCGCGACCTGCAGCCGTCCCGGCGCACCCCCCCCCCCCCCCCCCCCCCCCCCCCCCCCCCCCCCCCCCCCCCCCCCCCCCCCCCCCCCCCCCCCCCCCGGGAGACCGTGACCCCACGCCCAGCTCCCCTCTGCTCTCTTTTCACAGAAAGCAAAGAAGCCCAAGGCGGTAGAGTCTGTCTCAAAACCAGATGTCAGTGAAGGTAAGACCCTTCAAAAGGTCCATATTTGGGCAAAAATCAGGCTTTAAAATACTTTCGTTTTTGTTTTTGTTTGGCTTTTATTTTTTTCCTTTTTTAACAGAATCTGCAGGGCCGTCCAAAGTGAAGACCGGGAAACCTGAAGAAACCAGCCTTGATTCCAGAGAGAAGAAAGCCGGCTCGGCCCCCAGAAGCGCAGGTGGGTCCTGGTGAGCCGCGGGGAGCTGCGCAGGAAGCTGGTCGCCGGCTGGCTAGGTCGCCGTCTCCGCTGCCGCGACTTGGAAAGCCCACAGTCGTCCCTAGTCGTGTTCCTGAGCGGTTCACTGAGCCCTCTCAGAGGCGAGGAGACAGTCCCTCCACCCCAGGGTCTGCCCGACAAGAGGCTGGGCGTCCATGCCAGCTGTCTTCTGGCTCCGTGTGCCTGCGGTGCCGCCGAGGCTGCACAGGGAGCAGCCCTGCTGCGGATCCTGGGGCGTGGCCTGGGCGTGGTGTTGGACAGGAATGTTCCCGGTCCCTTTAAGGCTTGGGTTTTGTTCTGTTTTATTTTATTTTATTTTATCTTGAATATTTATTTGGTTTTGAGAGAGAGAGAGACAAGAGCGGGAGGCAGTAGGGGCAGAGAGAGAGGGAGACACAGAATCTAAAGCAGCTCCAGGCTCTGAGCTGTCCACAGAGTCTGACTCGGGGCTCGAACCCACGAACCGTGAGATCATGACCTGAGTCCAAGTCAGACATTTAACTGACCGAGCCTCTCAGCCGCCCCGAGGCTCAGGTTTTAACTGCCCCACACGTGGTATTTAGAGCCAGCTCTTCCCCTGCCTCTTGGCCAAATGTCAAAGGGCTGATTGGCACATAGTCCAGAATTCAGCGCGTTTCTCCTCGCTGCATTAAAGAGGAAATACTTACTTCACAAAAGGAGAAACCCCGATTGGTTCCTAGCTGAAGGAATGTGTGGCCTTGTGCTGGGGGTAGTCCTGGGTCCCGGTCCCGCCTCCCACACGCCCGCTCCGCATGTCCTCGGTGGGCAGTGAGGTCACGTCCTTCCCCCTGTGTCCCTGGGAGGAGGTGGCAGAGTCCCCAGATGAGCGGACGTGTTTTCCTTCTGGAGACTGGTGCTGGGCCTGACCCGGAGCCCGACCCTGACGCATCTGCTTTGCGCTCTTGCAGCGGCCGGCGGGAGCTCTTCCGGGAAGGCCGGGAAGCCTGCGTGCGGCGCCGCGAAGAGGTCCATTGCCGACAGCGAGGAGTCCGAGGCGTACAAGTCCCTCTTCACCTCCCACAGCTCTGCCAAGCGCTCCAAGGAGGAGTCGGCCCACTGGGTCACCCACACGTCCTACTGCTTCTGAGGCCCGGGGTCCCCCGCGGGCAGCGGGGACGGCCCAGTCTCCTACCCGTGGGCCCGCGGTTGTGAGGTCGCCCTCCCAACCCCAGAGCCGAGGTCGCCCTTGCTCCTGCAGCACCCGGGCTCCCGGGCTCCCGGGGTGGCCGTGCCTGCCCCTGCCCGCCCCTCCCGCAGGCCCCGCCCCTGCCTGCCCCTCCCGCAGGCCCCACGCCGCTCACCCTGCAGATGCGCCGCTCACCCTGCAGATGCGCTGGCCCCGGGCTCCCTCCACCCAGAAAGACCGTTGGCTGCGCCTTCTGTGCTGAACATCATTAAAGACTCCAGATTCCTCGCGGCTGAGTGTGCGCTTGGCTCATTTTCACTAAAACACCAAGGGTTTTGTTACCAACAGTTAGCCAGGCCAGTGGACTGACCTTTATAAGGAAAAGGCAGGTTTCAAAGGCACTGAGCCCGCAGCCACGTGTGCAGGGTCTGGTCGGGGCCGGGCCTCCGCCCTCCAGCGTTTAGGGCAGGTTCCAGACAGAGGAGGGTTGGAAGGACACCCAACGCTTTGCGAGCAGAGTGAGACGAGTCTGCCTTTCCTCCGTCTGTCTGTCCTCTCCCTTCTGTCTTCCGTAATGTTCTAGTAGGGACGCTGCCACCTTTCCGTCGATGTGACCGGAGCAGCCCCATGTCCTGTGTAGTATCGGTGTCGTTCACCTTTTACCTGCTCTGTGCTGACCTCAGTCACGAGCTTTCTGGTGAGACCGCGGCCGAGGCGCGGGGATGTCCGTCCAGGTCTCCGCTCGGCCTTCCGGAGCCGGTGGTGGTGTGGACGCGGCTGGCTGGTCCTCACCGCCCGTCCGGGGCCTGGCTTCCGTCAGAAAGCACGAAACCAAGCCGGGCGAGGAGGCGGTGGAGGCCCGGGGAGGGAGGGTTCTGTCCCCGAGTTCTCAGCCTCCTCGCGGTGGGAAGTTCGTCCCCCGGGGCGTCCATTCTGTGAAGAGAGAAGCGTTTTCCTCAGAATTCCACTAACGTTGGTGAGTTTTGTTGCGGAGTTTTCCAGAACTCACGTGCATGACCCATCTTTGCTTTCCCATGTTCCCTAGAGCCCGGTAATCCTTTCCTAGTTATGTGTGGCTGGTTCTCCTTTTTCCTTTGGTTATTGTAACAGTCAGCACCTTTTTGTTTGGTTAAGACTTCTTTGTCACAAGGTGTTTCCTTATCTCACGAGGAAAACGTCACTCGTTGGTCTAAATTTTCAGTCCAGTGTCACTAACTACAGCTTCAGTTATCATGAGGCATTTTATGTCAACAGCCATTTTTTCTGTCAACTTTGATACCCCTCAATTTGGCCTTAATTTTATTTTGCAGCAATTATTTTAACTGTGTCCAGTTTTTCCCGGTGACCCGGTCACAGTGTCCCCAGCATCAGAACTTGAGCATCTCAGTCCTCTCTGCTGCCGCTCTATCCAGGTCACAGCCCAGCCCTGCAGGTCACTCCCTCCCTGTCCCCCTCCCCGCCCCCGGGGGCCTCTGCCTACCCCCCACCTGCCTCTGGCCTCTGCCTACCCAGCAGCCTTGTCCCTGAGCCTTCCCTGCAGCCCCCAGAGAAGAGCTTGGAGCCTCCTTGAGTGTCTAGCAAGGCATCGAGTCCTCAGAGGCCCGAGGAGCCGCCCTGGCCCCTGCTTGAGGCGGGGAGCAGTGTAACCGTGTCCCCCTGGGCCCGGCAGGACTTGGGCTCCCGGCTCCGGGCTGCCATGGTCCTGAGCGCTCACCTCAAGAGCTGAGCACCTGAGGGTCTTTTTTTCCTCGGACTCGGTGGCCCACAGACAGGCCGGTGACCACGGCGCCTTCCTGCAGCGCGGCCCACGTGGCCCCAGCTCACTAGCAGGTCCCTTGTCTCCCACGGGTAAGTCGTCGGGAGCTGAGCCCTGCAAGTTCCTGAGTCCACCCCCCAGGCCAGGGCCAGCGGGGGAGCAGGGAGGGACGGACACCTGCGGGCTCCTCCTCCCTCTGCCAGACCCTGACCTTCGACCCGGGCCACTTTTCTAGCCGTGAGGGACCTGGGAGGGGAAATCTCCAGGCTCTTTAACTCTTACTTCCAAGACCTAAAGTTAAAGCCTCCCCAACATGAACTGAGAAGACCACCACTTAATGCCATGAACCTCCTCTTGCCTTTTGACCCAGAGAGCATTTGGGCTCAAAGATCTTCCTGGACGCCTGGGTAGCTCAGTCTATTAAGCATCCAACTTTGGCTCAGCTCATGATCTCACGGTTCGTGGGTTCGAGCCCCACGTCGGGCTCTGTGCTGACAGCTGGGAGCCTGGAGCCTGTTTCGGAGTTTGTATTTGCCTCTCTGCTTCTCCCCTGCTTGTGCTCTGTCTGCCTCTATCTCAAAACTTAGTAAACCTTTAAAAAAAAAAAAATGATCTTCCCTCCCCTCCTCTGCTTTTCAGTTTGTCTTACTGAAAAGTGCTTTAGACTTTGACCAGGATATGAACCAATGCCGTGCGATTCCTGTCATCAAATATCCATAGATATTTCCAAGTAACAGAAGCCACACGGGGCGAAACTTGCCACTCCCGTGTCTCGGGGTCACCTGTGTAAACCACGCCTGGGGGGTGACCTAGAATTTGGGGTGCACGCAGACACGGGGCCACCCAGGACTCTGCAGGCATAACTGAGCAGCAGGGTGCCTCCCCCAGAGCCACAGGAGGCCACTCAGGAGAGACAGGGTGGGGTGTCTGTTCCCGGGGACGAGCCCCTGGTGGTCACAGGGCACGCCCTCTCCCTCACGGCCACACACTGGCCACCGCTGCCCAGATGAGCCCCCCCCCGCCCCCCCACCGTGAGGAGGAAGCCCCCCGCTCTCTAACAGCCTTCGGGTTTGCGTCTCTGCCAGCCCAGCGCCGACCGCCTCCGGCCTCCGGGGGGAAGCCCTCGCCTCTCCGGCGAACCTGCACAGGGAGGAGCTGCCTTCCCCTGTGGCTTCAAATAGTCGTACAAAACCCGGGCACTGCCCGGAGCTCAGCCGGCCTGAGGCACAGGGAGGCCTCCCGGGGGTCCCTCCATTGTAGTCAGCAGGGCACCTCACTCCCAGGCAGGAAGTGTGAGGCAGGGGACGGGGGAACAGGTGTAACGGTCCATTACGTGAGACTTTTGGGGTTCGTATCATCTTAAAAACTGATGGTTTCAAGGGGCGCCTGGTGGCTCAGTCAGTTAAGTGTCCGGCTTCAGCTCAGGTCATGATCTCACTTGTGGGTTCGAGCCCCACATCGGGCTCTGTGCTGACAGCTCAGAGCCTGGAGCTGCTTCCGGTTCTGTCTCCCTCTCTCTCTGACCCCCCCCCCGCCTCTGCTCATGCTGTCTCTGTCTCTCTCTCAAAAATTTGAAAGAAAAAAACATTAAAAAAATAATTAAAAAAAAACAAAACTGATGGTTTCAGACACACCGGCCAGGGAGCCCTACCCAGCTCCACTCCTGGCGTTGGCTTTCAGTGTCACACAGCCTGCCGTCCTCAGGTCTTCAGCCCCCTCCCCGTTTACCCGACCACCCCCTCCTCACCCCTCAAACTACCTGAACGTCTGTGTTGGGGGAGCCTTGCTGCGTAACCTAACCTTGCGCCGTCCCCTTGTTCTGGGGTAAAGCACCCCGTTCCTAGGAGGTACTTCATACCCTTGGCCGAGCCAGGCGGTGCGCGCTCAGGGCCCATCCGTGAGCGGAGGTGGGAGGCAAGAGAGACACGGGGTGGGGGCACCGAGTGCAGCCCCCTGGAGGGGCCAGACCCCATTTGACTCCAGCCTCGAGCCACCCGGCGTTAGCAGATCATCCCTACCTACACAGGGAGCCAGAAATCTAAGGGCAGACCCCCTGCCAACTTTGAAATCTTGGCCAATAGTTATTTCTAGAAACCCTGAAGAGGCCCAGCGGAACGCACCGGCCTGCGGCCTCTGGTGTAATGTCTGCCCACTTGCCTCTCGGTTCCGCAGGGCCACGTGCGGGGTCCACCCGCTCGCCACCGCATCTGGATTCAGCAGGAAGACACAGAAACAAGGGGTGGCCTCTCCCGGCGGAGCCCAGGGCTCGGAAAGAACGTTCTGGCCAGGAGCTGGTGGCCAGTCTTCTCGATCTCACTGCCCCGTGGAAATTCCTCCACCTCCCTTGAGGCCTCACTCCCGGGCAACCCTTGTGGGCCGGGCCTGCAGCTGTCACAATGGCTCTGTGACATCACCAGCCAGCCAGGCCTCGGCACCCAGAGGCCAGATGCAGACAGACCCACCATGAGCTCCCCGCGCCCCCACCTCTGCTCACCATGCGGACGCTGACGTGGGTCTTGTTCCTGCCGCTGTGCTTCTCCTGTGGCTACGCCTTCATGTTTACCTCCCTGAGAGAGAAAGCCAAAGAACCCCAGGGCAAGGTGCCTTGCGGAGGGCACTTCCGGATTAGGCAGAACCTACCGGAGCACGCCCAAGGCTGGCTTGGGAGCAAATGGCTCTGGCTTTTCTTTGTGGTCATGCTGTATGCGGTCCTGAAGTTTCGAGGAGAGAGCGAGAAGAATAAGGTAAGGGCTGCTCTCTGAGTTTTTACGGCGACTCCATCTCAGACCCGCCAGACGCGGAGAAGCGGAGGTTCTAGTGGGTTATGCTCAGGGTCGTTCAGGGGAAGGAAGTCGGAGGCAAGGCCCCCACGTCACAGTCCTGCAGGACGTGGGCAGATTCATTTCCTGACATCTCCTCTGGGAAGACAATGGTCCCCAGACCCCCAGGGATCCGGGGCTAATGATCCACGGTGTTTACTGGGTGAATGAAAGCTTGGCTTGACATTTATCCTATTGAGTCTTTTCAAAGTCAGGACAGATTCAAGAGCTTGGCATGTTTCAGGTCAAACTTACAGAGACAGAGTCATTCCTGATTCTTAATTTCCCGAGCATTTGACTCCTGACAAGTTGCTGAGCTGAATGGACATGGATCATTATCCCAAGTGAAGGAAAAGACCCGTCGCGAAGGGGTGAAGGGGTAAAGAATTAACAGCTCCTTCCTAAACTGGCTGAACAAAGTCTCAGTTGGGGAAAGGGAGAGACCTACATGGCATCTTCTGTCCTAGACAGCCCCAGCATCCGTGGGGCCGTGCCAAAACCCACAGAGCAGCAGTGGGCAAGCCTTTTCTGGAAAGGACCAGATGGTAGATATTTTCAGCTCTGCAGCCTGTACGGCCTCTGTTGTAACTACTCAGCTCTGCCGTTTTAGCCCGAAAGCAGCCGTATGTAATACGCACCTAAGTTAACAGGCTGTGTTCCAATAAAGTTGTATTTATAAAATCAACAGAGGGGCCAGACTGGGCCATCGTTTGCCAATCCCTGGCCTAGAGTGCAATGCTAGAACCAGTTTTCTTAGATGAGCCCGACTCTCTTGGAACTGTGCCGAAACCAGCAAAGTCAACGATATTTTTCACCCTGAGTGTCTTTCTTGACAGGAGCAGAATCCGTCTGGGCTTCGAGGCCGTTCGTTTCGCTCCCCACTAAAGAAAAATCAAAATACTTCCCCCAGCAAAGACTATGCATTCAGTACCTTAACCCAGCTCGAGGTGGACCTTGTGAAATTTCTGTCCACGGTGCGCAACCTGAAGGTCATCGTGGCGGCCGGCGGGAACCCCAAGCTGCGGAACTTGGAGGCGCCTGCAGCCCCTCACAATAACGTCACCATCTATGAGATCTGGGGCGAAGAAGACTCGGAGTGAGTCGATTTGTGTGTCAGAGTAGGAGAGAAAAAGTTGAGTGTTGGCAAACCCTATGCAAACTAATAAAACTATTCTGAAGAAAAAGAATTCTCTTACGTGGCACCTTTTTCCCACCCCCCTTTCTTTTTCTAAACTAAGAGAAAATAATAAATGTGAGACCAGGGGCCGCCACAGTTACTGTTTTGTGTTTGCTTTCGTTGGCTCCTCTGGAGCAGTGAGCAGGGAGAGCAAAGAGACGCCGTGGCAGGGAGCGGCCCGCGTGGTCGCGATGCCGGGCCCGGAGAGGCGACAAGGCTCGGGAGACTTGGGATGAGCCACTGCTGCCATTTTCAGAGTCGCTGTCTTTCCGGGAGGTGTTGGTGCGAAAGAAGGAGCCAGTTTTTATCTTTCTAACTTATTACGAAGTCCAGCTTTAATTATAAGTTTAAAAGAAAGTGGTGGAGGGGTTTCTGGGTGGCTCAGTCTGTTGAGGGCCCAAGTCTTGATTTCGGCTCAGGTCACGATCTCGCGGTTCGTGGGTTCGAGCCGCCTGTTGGGCTCTGTGCTGACAGCACGGAACCAGCTTGGGATTCTTTCTCACCTCTCTCCCTGCCCTTCCTTGCTTGCAATCTTTAAACAAACAAAAAGCCAAACAAACAAACATTTTTAAAAAAGAGAAAGTGATTGAATTAAGAGGCGTGTGTGTGTGTGTGTGTGTGTGTGTGTGTGTGTGTGTGTGTATACACACATGTGCATATGTCAGGAGAATGGTGGGTTCTAGAATCATTTGATTTTCTTACCACCAGAAAAGTCCTTTCATTCATTCCATCTCATGGATTATATGTACTGACTTTTTCTTCTGCCAAACCAGCAGTTACATATATGTCTAATTAGATTAAGAAAAACAGACTTGATCTATATTTTCAATGTAATTTGGATACAGATGAGCTTCCTAAATTAGTTGATATGAATGTTTATAAGACCTGTTAAAAATATGCATACTTTGGGGGGCACCAGGGGGGCTCAGTCAGTTAAATGTCTGACTTTGGCTCAGGTCATGAGCTTGTGGTTCATAAGTTCGAGCCCCGCGTCGGGCTCTGTGCTGACAGCTCAGAACCTGGAGCCTGTCTTTGGATCCTGTGTCTCCCTCTCTCTCTGCCCCTCCCCCACTCACATTTTGTCTCACTCTCTCTCAAAAATAAACATTAAAAAAATTTAGTTAATAAGTAAATAAATGAAAATAAAAACATATGGATATTTCGACATGTTAGCATGGCTGATGGAAACTACACTTACCTAGGGCTGTTAAGTCAGCTCACTGACCCCCTGATCTAGGTCGGTGGGTAATTTTACAGACATGCAGGTGCCGGGAGAGAAGCTGGCTGGGGAAGGCTGTGGAAGTTGCTTATTTCTAGTTCAGTCCAGATTCATGTGTCCCTGACAGAGGAGTCCTGAATCTGGGCAGAGTCTTCAGGCTCCGCCCCCGGGTGTGTGGGAGCCAGACCTCAGACGGGAGCCCCCCCCCCCCCACACCCAATCTCTTCCTGTCTTGTCATTCCTGATACTTTGCTTTTCACCTTGACCAAGCAGGATGGGGACAAATGGAAGGAGCTGAGATGACTTTGTGCCTCCAGTGTGCTGTGTGCTGTGTTTTTCAAGCCAATGGGACTCTGAGAGTTGTCTTCTTGGCACACTGAGGACGTGTGGTGAGCAGAGAACGTATTGGGTCCAGCCTGTGGTCTCAGGGCTCAGCTCTAAAAACCCAGGCCTCAGCAAACCGTGGCCCACAGGCCAGATCCAGCCGCTGCCCGTGTTCATACTTCCCATGAGCCAATGGTAGCTTTTATTGATTGATTGCTATTTTTTAAGCAACTTTTTGTTTAGTTTCACTTTTTTTCACACAAGCATGGAGCCCAATGCAGAGCTTGAACTTAATCCCGAGATCACGACCTGAGCTTAACCGACTCAGCCACCAAGCTTCCCCTGGCTTTCATATTTTTTTAATTTTTAATTTTTGGAGAGATAGCACGCGTGCACGCTCAAGTAGGGGAGGGGCAGAGGGAGAGGGAGAGAGACTCAAGCACGTGACATGCTCAGTGCAGAGCCAGGCATGAGGGTCGATCCCACGACCCTGGGATCATGTTCTGAGCTGAAATCAAGAGTCAGGTGCTCAACCGACTGAGCCACCCAGGCACCTTTGGCTTTTATATTTTTAATGATTGAAAAAGAGATGAATAATATTTCATAACATGAACTTACATAAATTCAAATTTCAGTTCATAACTCCAATTGGCACACAGCCGCCCTGTTCACTTCCGTTCTGCCCGTGGCTGGTTTTGTGCCCAATGGTTTTGTTGAATTATTGCAACTGAAACCCTATGACCCACAAAGCTGAAAGTATTTACTGACCGGCCATTTATAGGAAGTTTGCCAACCCCCTAGTTCATTCTGATCTTATTTACATGTTAACAACCAGGAAGAGTAGTCAGGAGTAGATATATTCACCTGTAACCTTCACAAACATCCCACGTTTGTCTGATAGGCAAAAATGTAATGTTTATTTAATTTTGAGAGAGAAAGAGAGACAGAGCCTGAGCAGGGAAGGGGCAAAGAGAGAGGGAGACACAGAATCAGAAGAGGCTCCAGGCTCTGAGCTGTCAGCACAGAGCCCGACATGGGGCTCGAACTCACAAACTGTGAGCTCATGACCTGAGCCAAAGTCGGATGCTTAACCAACTGACCCCCCAAAAATGTAATTTTATCAATCCTATTTGTTGTAGTTCTGCCCAGGTCACTAGCAAATAAAGATGGGCACCATAAGAAAAGGCAAAAAAAAAAAATAGAATTCCTTGTAGTTGGCAAGTTGACAGAGGATATAAATTTGAGCAAAATTTGCTATGCATTTGGATTTAGCAATCTCTACAAAATAGTGTCTTCGAGTCTTTGCTGAGTCTCATACAGAGCTTTACGGATGATGATTTTGCCTAGACATCAGTGTTTTCTTAACCTGGTCAGTTTCTTGCAATATTTTCCTGTAAACATGCATTAGATTCAGAAGCTAGACCTTAAGAGAGCTACTGAATTCTGCTGGGCTTTTTTTCTTTTTTAAAGAGAGAAAGTGTGTGAGCTGGGGAAAGAGGCACGGGGGGAGAAAAAGAAAGAGAGACAGAGAATCTTCAGCTGACCCCTCAGTGAGCCTGGAGCCTGATGCGGGTTCTGTCCCACCATCCTGGGATCATGACCTGAGCCGAGGTCAAGAGTCAGATGCTTAACTGGCGGAGCCACTCAGGCGCCCCTGAATCTCCTGTTAAAGCATAAAATCCTAACATCACTCCACTCCGGGGTTTAAAAGAGTCGTCGACGGGCCAGCTGTAAACACTGGCTCACCGTGGTCACCTAGCGCTGACGCCCTGGCCAGAGGGGCTCACCCCCCCACCCCGGGGGTTGACGGTTCTCCTTGTGGCCGGGGGGGGGGGGGAAGGGGGGGGGGAGGGACTCATGGCCACTCACTCCCTCCAGGCCAGCGGCAGAGGGGGAGTCTCCAGTCCCACGTGATGTAAGGACATCAGAAGAGTGATAACTGTCCCATAAGCTACTGGTTAGGAAAGAGGTGCCCATCAGACACCAAGTCTGAGCCCACGGGAGACCCAGCACAGGTGACGGGAACCCCGCGGGGACGCCAACCAGGAAGTAACAGGACGGTCCGTGCCCGCTTGGCCTGGTCTCCGCGAGCCTTCCTGGAGTATCTGGTGGGCAGACCCCGGGGGGCTTGTGTGGCCAAGCGCTCCCTCGGTGGGGACAGGAGCCAGGACGGTGACGTGGTCGCCGTGTGGCCTGTGAGGCGCCCTCCTGGTGGTTCCACCGTCCACATGGTGACACGATGCTCACAGTCACCAGTGGCCTGGGGGAGCCCCCGGACTGGATGGGACCCCAGCCTGGCGAGCCCTGAACAGAGAGGCCGCTCCCCGAGCTCATGGTCTTGACCCACAGACGCTGCGATAATCGATGGGTGCTGCTCTAAGCCACTGAGCTTGTGGTAATTTATTACGCAGAAATAGATAATGCAGCACATACACACGCACGCACCGGATCTTTCCATCCTGCCATTTCTTTCTTTTTTTTTATATTTATTTTTGAGAGAGAGAGACAAATCATGAGCAGGAGAGGGGCAGAGAGAGAGGGACACACGGAATCGGAAGCAGGTTCCAGGCTCTGAACTGCCAGCACAGAGCCCGACGCGGGGCTCGAACCCACGCACGGTGAGACTGTGAGCTGAGCCGAAGCCGGACACTCAACCGACTGAGCCACCCAGGCGCCCCGCCACCTGCCGCTTCTGATGCCTGGGATGACACGCCCACCTTCCCTTGACCTTGGCCTCGGCCTCGGGATCAGAGAAGTGGGACCAGAGGAATATGGGCAAAGGACCAGGAATGCAAATGTCCCGTCCTTGACAGCAGAGGTTACAAACTGTTGGCTCAGGCACCAGACCTCTCCCTGTCCCCGTCGAGTTTGCTTGGCCCAAAGTCATTTTCTGAAACTTGTATTTTGAAATAATGGTAGATTCCCCCGAGGCTGAGAAGGTAGAACGGAGCCCCTCCTAGCCCCCTCCACCAGGTTCCCCTGGTGGTCCCGGCGGGTGTACCCAGGGACCCGACACTGGAGCCGCGAGTGTGGACAGTCCTGTGCAGCTGGAGGAACCACCCGGCAAGTGGGACGCCCTGCACGTGCCCCTTGCGAGGGCACCAGAACGCCCCCCACCCCCACCATCTGGCCCCCCGCAACCACTGGTCTGTTTCCATCTCCAAAATTTTGTTGGTTGGAGGATGTCACATGACTGGAGTCGTCCAGCCTTAAAGCTGAGTTCCCTCTAGGGAGTCTCTGTGCCTCCCCCTGCTGGGGACACGGGCAGGTGTATTTTCATTTCCCCAGGGATAGATGCCCCGATGGCCGGGTATACAGAAAAGGCTACGTTTTGGCCGGCAGCAACATTTTTTAAAACTCTGAATTAATGGCCAACAGTTTACAACGAGATTTCACATTCTGTTCTAGTGAGGGAGATACAGTGAACCAGGAAGTCCCTGTAACAAAGAAACATCCCGGGGCCCTCGATATGCCGCCCCCCAACACAGAGAGGCAGCCAGCCGGCCTCTGGGCCCTCGGACTCCCAGCTAGGCCTCAGCAAGCCCGTTTCTGCCTCAGGTCCTTTGCACGTGGCTTCTCTCCCTGGGGGTAAGTTTTTCCTCCAGATGCCACAGTGCTGCCACCATGCTTGTCATTCTGGTGGGTGCCCAGAGGGTCACCTGCCCGGGGAGGTCCCTCTGCCCGCCCGGCCGGCTGCCCAGGGCTCCAGCCACTCCGTGTATTTTCTTTGCAACCCCAACGCCGTGTGGCATTACGCTCTCTATCGACCTGTTTCTTGTCTGTGCCGGCCGCCTGGCACCCACGCTTCATGCGGACGGGGCGGCGTCTGCTGTCCTTGGCGTCTGGGGCAGAGCCTGGCACATCGTGGGCGCTCCACACCGATTTCCAAACATCTGCTGGGAACTCAGTTCAGATTTACAGACAAGAGCACAGAAAGTTCCCGCTCCTCCAGCTCCCCCGAACCTCGGCCTCAAGCAACCGTGGGAGAATCGTGACGGCTCCAGACGGTAACACGGTGCAACGCTGCTCAGTAACTGCTGTGAAGTTCATCTTGTTTCTGTCTGCTCTGGGATCCCGGCCAGCAGCCCGAGGTGCGCAGCCCCAGGGCACAGGCCGGTCTGTGGTGGCCTCGGCAATTTTGGAGAATCTCGATCGACTGCTCTGTACAATATCCATCTGGGGTGAATGATGTCTGTCTCACGCTGCGGATGAGGTGATGCGGATTTGGCAAGAACACCAGAGACGCGGGGCGCCTGGGGGGCTCAGTCGCCTGAGTGTCTGACTCTTGGTTTCGGCTCAGGTCCTGATCTCATGGGCTCGTGGGTTTGAGCCCCGCATCGGGCTCTGTGCTGACAGCGCGGAGCCTACTTGAGATTCTCTCCCTCTCTCTCTGTCCCTCCCCCCGCACCCCCCCCAGAACAAATAAACTTTAAAAAAAAAGAACACCAGTGATGTGATGCTGTGTCCTGGTGAATACGCCCAGCACTGTTGACAGTGACCTTCAGGCTTGATTATGGTGGCGTCCGCTGGCTGCTTCTTGGTCACAAAGAAATATCTTAGCAGGGGCGCCTGGGGGGCTCAGTCGGTTGAGCGTCTGGCTTCAGCTCAGGTCAGATCTCACTGTTGGTGGGTTCGAGCCCCGTGTCGGGCTCTGTGCTGACAGCTCAGAACCTGGAGCCTGTCTTCGGATTCTGTGTCTCCCTCTCTCTCTGACCCTCCCCTGCTCACACTGTCTCTCTCTGTCTCTCAAAAATAATTTTTAAAAAAGACATAAAAAAAGAAATATCTTAGCAGATACTCTGGAGTCTATACCACTCTGCCCTCAAACTTTCAGCCACCAGTGTGAGCATCTATGGGCGGGTCTTTTTTGCAGTAATTATTTCGGTGGTGTCTGTATTTGCCTGTTTTCTGCAATAATTACTTCAGTGGTGTTGGTATTTGCCTGGTGCTGATTTTCTTCTTTCTAACGTTATTAATCGGAGTTCCACTGTAAGGAAGACCGGTCCTTTCTCCCCCGTTTATTCGATTATTTACTTGTATCAGGATACACACAGATGTTTATTTCATCGTATTAAACTCCAATATTTTTGTTATTTATTTTCTTGCTCGAGCCAGGCGGGCTCCCTTGTACTTGGAACAAGCCCCACCGTCTTCTGAGCAGTTTCTTACTATCCGGGAACCCAAGACGTCCCAGGATCGTCGGGTTGGCTCCCTACCCCCCCCCCCCCCCCCCCCCCCCCCCCCCCCCCCCCCCCCCCCCCCCCCCCCCCCCCCCCCCCCCCCCCCCCCCCCCCCCCCCCCCCCCCCCCCCCCCCCCCCCCCCCCCCCGTCTCTGTTCCCGCCTCTGGTCCATTCCGGCCGTCCTCCTGTCCCTTCATTATAACCCCTTCCTCCGACGGGGACAAACCCAGCCCTCCAGACGTGCAGAGCAGCTGGATGGCGAGCCCCCGGGCCGGACCACAGCCTTGCCGCGTCCAGTCGGGACCCTTCTTCCAGGGGTCCTGGGGCGACTTCTTCTCTTGCCCAGCCTTCCGTGGCGGCAGGAGTCCGTGGTCGTGTGTTCGGTCCCTCTGTTAGTGTCTGTGTGCCATTTCGGGTTCCCCCTCACCCTGGTTGGTTCACTTGTTTTTCTCCCTAAGTTTATTTTTATTGATTTTGAGAGAGAGATAGAGAGCAGAAGTGGGAGAGGGGCAGAGAAGGGGGGAGAGAGAGAATCCCAAGCTGATTCTGTGCTGTCAGCATGAGGCTGGATGCGGGGCTCAAACCCACCAACGGTGAAATCACAACCTGAGCCGAAACCAAGAGTTAGAGGCCTCACCCACTGAGCCACCCAGGCTCCCCTGGTTTTACTTGTTTAATTGTAAGTGCAGGTGCGCGAAATATCACATGGTTCTGAAAGTCAAAGACTGAGAAAAAGACCTCTTTCCCACAGAATAGGGACCAGCCTCTTTGGTTTCGGTTTTATCCTTCCTGTTATTTCTCTCGCACAAATGAACAGATACGTGTGGTTTTTTTCTTCAATGTTTATTTATTTTTGAGAGAGAAAATGTGAGCAGGGGAGGGACAGACACAGAGGGAGACACAGAATCTGCAGCAGGCCCCAGGCTCCAAGCTGTCAGCACAGAGCCCGACGCGGGGCTTGAACCCACGAACCGTGAGGTCATGACCTGAGCCGAAGTCGGACCCTTAACCGACTGAGCCCCCAGGCGCCCCTGCACGTGTTTTCCTGTAGCCCCTCTTTCTCAGTGAAGGTTACCCTGTTATTAATATACTTTGGGGCTTTGCTTTTTTCTTTTTTTCTTCTTAAAAGCGAGGCCTGGACATGGCTCCGTGTTCCTTCCCAGAGACTTTGCGGTTCTTTTTTCCGCCCGCAGAGCGCTCCGCTGTGTGGACGCACCAGGGTGCGCCACGGCTGAGAGCGTTCTGTCCAGCTATTACATGAGGACATTCGAGTCGTTCCCAGTAGTTTGAAAAGACAAATAATGGCGCAACAAACAACCTTGAGCATCTAAGTATTTGTGTGGTGGGAGGGTTATCTGGGCGTGGATGCCCAGACGTGGGATTGCTGGGTCGAAAGGCAGGGTGCACGGAGTTCTGTGAGGTGCTGCCAAACTTCCCTCAGGTGGGTTGTGCCAGTTTGCATCCTCGCCAGGGACGCCAAGGCAGATTCATAAACATGTGGGCACAGCGGCCTGAAAGGGCTCCGGAAACGCATTGTGCGGTTTGCAGTTCCAGAAACAACCACCAGGGGGCAGACACCGCCCACCTCAGAGAACAGGCTGCGTTGGTTTCCAAGATCCTGTTTTCCGGGGCCCTTGACAACAATAACGCTTCAGGGGAAGTAACAGTAGCCAGGATGTTTTTATTACTACCAGCAAGTAGCTCTCATAGTACTAGTGATGATGCCATTACTTTATCAACAAATGACATGCGTTGTCTGAATATTTGCTCCTCACTCAAGGGTTTATTCTGTCCACGGACGTGAGCGCTGGGGCTGAGGAAACAGAGAGCAACCCAAACATCCCGCCTGGGGAGGGAGGCACTAAACAAATACAGAAGTCGGATCCGTAGCCCGGCAGGTGCGCACGCGCACTGCGTGCAGGTGTGGGGCCCGGCCCACGAGTGGGGCCGTTGGTTTACGGTCTCAGTACAATCGGGGAAGAACCGGCTGAGGACAACCTGGCCGAAGGTGTGGAGGACAGGCATGCTGGCACGTGCAAAGGCCCTGAGGCAGGAGCCTGCGCCAGGATGGGGGTGCTCAGTGGACTTGGGCTTTGGACTTTTCCTCCCTAAGAGAGTCGTGGGAGAGAATATCAGATCTTCAGGAGCCCAGAGAGAGGGTCCCTCCGCCCCACTCTGCAAGCCCGCAGTTCACCGCTCCCCAGATATCTGTGGGCCCCCATGCCGGTGGGGGGGGGGGTCTGCAGGCCTTGGAGGGGTTGAGATCCTGTGGAGCAGAACCCCGTGAGTGGCCTCCCCCTGGGACACCAGGCATCTTCTGGAGGGCCCTTCGGGGTCACCCCTGCCTTCCAGAGTCTCCGGCCGCTTAACAATCCTGTGAACTGTTGGAACACGGATAAAACGCGAGTCCCTGGTTGGTAAACACGCATCCGGACAGCACGGAGCGGGACGAGTCCCCCGGCGCCCCTGCGTGCTCCCCCCAGACTCCCCTGCTTGACCGAGGTGCTGCGGAGACTCCTTCACACCACGTGTGACATCCCGGGAAGGGCCCTCCACCGAGCCTGCACTTGCTCTGGGAGGTGGGAGGGGGTGGCTTCCCCCTGGGGAGGTGGCTCCCTGGGGGCGGGACCCTCCCCTGCATCCCCTTGTCATTCCCCCGCCCCCCCCCCAGACCCTGCTCACCCCCAGGCCTGATGTCTCTGTGAGAAGGAGCCCCACCCCCACCCCAGGTTCACTCCTGGCCTCTCTGGACACAGCCCGGCCCCGGTGGGCAACCGGAGTTTGGCCTTGGGAAGACCTTGGGAGGCTGAGAAGGGATTGGGGGGCAGGGGGCTGCTCCAAGCCCTCCCCTGTGTGTCCTTTTATTTGTTTTTTAAGCGTATTTATTTTTGAGAGAGAGAGAGAGAGAGCATGTGAGCCGTGGAGGGACAGAGCGGGGCTGAGAGCCCCACGCAGGCTCCGCGCTGAGAGCATGAAGCCCGACGCGGGGCTCCGACTCAGGAAGCCGAGATCGCGACCTGAGCTGAGGCCTCACTGACTGACCCCCCCCCCCCCCCCCCGTGTGAGCACCTGGACCCCGGCGGACGCGTCCAGAGCCGCGGCCTCTTGTTCCGACGGCCCCGCCCGCACCCACA
>PJEM01018048.1:0-19962 GCA_004023845.1 Helogale parvula
CCCTCACCCCCTTGCCCCGGGCCCGCGCCCCGCTCACCCTCGCACCCGCAGCCGTCAGCGCTGAGCCGGTAGCCCGCGTAGCAGCCACACTCGTACCCGCCAGGGCTGTTGCTGCAAACCTGCTGGCAGCACGGCGAGTCGGCACAGTCGTCCACGTCTGCGGGGCACACGGGGCCGCTGACACCGCCTGCACGCAGCCCACCCACGCCCAACAGTGCACGCACCCCTGCCCGCGGTCACACGCATCCCCGCCATCCCGGCCCTGCGCGCGCACGGGCGCACACACGCCCCTCCCTCCCCCGGATGTGGGGACCAGACTGGGGGCTGCAGGGGTGAGCGGTCCACTTTGCAGCAAGGTGCTACTTCCGGCACACAGGGCACTGACTGAGCAGAAGGGGAGGAGGCCCAGAGGGGGCCGGGGCGGTGGGCTGGCGGGTGCTCAGCCGGGTCACGGCGCTGCCTTTCCCAGGCCCACCCCCAGCCATCCCCCGGACCCAGGGCAGAGCGAGAGGACAGAGGGGAGCACAGAGAGCTGCCGAGCCGAGGCACGGAGCAGTGCGCAGACCGGGGGCAGGTGCAGGGGGCCCGCGCACCGATGCACGTCTTCTGGTCCTCGTCCAGCTCGTAGCCGCGGGGACAGCTGCACAGGGGCCCCGCGCTGCTGTGGCTGCAGCCGTGGGAGCAGCCCCCGTTGCTGGCCTCGCAGCTGTTCACGATCTCCATCTCGATCCCTGAAGTGAGACCCGCCGCCGGGGACGTGGGACGGGGTCTGGTGACCCTCTCCCACCTAGCGTGGTCCTCCTGAGCCCTGCAGCTGGCCTGCGGCCACCCCCCACCCCTGCACCTCCACGCCCCTGGGACCCACGCCTGCCCGCCTTCCACTCACGGTAGCACTGCCGGCCGTCAGCGCCCAGCTCGTAGCCGGGGTAGCACGTGCACCCATAGGACCCCTGGGTGTTGAGGCAGCCGTGGGCACACCGCGCCTGCCCTGTGGCACATTCGTCCACATCTGGATGGGAGAGATCAAGGCGGAGGCCTCTGGGCTGCTGGCCTGGGATGCGCAGCCCCCGGGGTGGGGCCTTCGGGTGGAGGGGTCCCAGCGGGGGCCAGGGCTCAGGCCCCCTGTGCCAGGAGGGGCCACCCAAGGCTCCCTGCCGCCTTCTGTCCCACAGCCCATCTGAGCACCACGGTTTCATCAACAGGCCCCGCGTACAGAACCTCGCTCCCTCAGGGTGGGGAGGGCACAGCTGCACGTCTGCTCCCTGAGCCCCCTGCTGGCAGCACTGGGCAAGGGGGTCTGTCACCTTCCGCGGGTGTGCCACCCCACCATCACCAACCCCATCTAGGGCCCGACGCAGGAGGGGGCTTTCAGGTGACACGGGGACCGCCCTCCGCCTCCCCCCGCCTCCCCCCGCACCCCAGTGTGCAGCCCCAGCACTGCTGCGGTCACACCCGGAGGCTCCCAGGGATGCAGCCGCCCCTCAGCCCCCCGCAGAGCAACAGGGCGGTGACACCCGAGATGCCAGGTCCCAGGTAGGTGCCAAGGGAGCACGTCTCCCGGGCACCCGGGGAAAGGCTCACTGCCAGCCCCGGATGCACCGCCTCCCCCACCCCACAGTCTCTCCCTCTCTCTCAGAACAAATGAATAAAACATTTAAAAGATAAAATAATAAAAATACAACCTGAGATTTCCACCTGCTTCTGCTGAAACAGGACAGACCCGAAGTGCGTCCCTGCCCCCATCCCATCCCCCGCCAGGTGGGGTGCAGAGGCTGGCTGACCCGGGGCGGGCCTGGAGCGCAGGGCCGGGCACCGTACCTTCACAGGACTTGCGGTCCGCCGCCAGCAGGAAGCCCGTGTGGCACTCACAGTGGGCGAGCCCCCGGCGCACTTGGCACGTGTGTGCGCAGCCACCGTTCCGGTCCGCGCACGGGTTTCTCCCTGCAGCCACGGCCCCAAAGGGATGGAGGCAAAGGGCAGGTGGGCTCCAGCGGATCCAGTGCGCCCCAGGCCTCTCAGGAGCTCCCCTGGTGCTCCTGGCCCTCTAACGACTGGGGTAGAGGCCTCCCCCTCCCAGGTGCGGGAGCCCCCCCAAGACACTCCGGAGAAGACTCCGGAGAAGACAGCAGAGGGCGGGCTGGCTCCTCTGAGCCTCCTCCGAGAGGGAGCTGAGCTGCCCTGAAGCCCCAACCCGGTGGCCCCATGCCACTCTGCCTGCCCTGCTCGGCCCCTCGGACCTACACTCCTCCTGGTCTGGGACCAGGAGGCCAAGTGGGGGGCTGTGCTCCCTCAGGACCTGCCCCGTCCCAGCCCCCACCCTTTCCATATCTCAGGGCCTCAGAGCCTGCCCTGCCACCTCCATCAGGAAGGCTCCTCCTCCCGAGACAGGGAGCCCTGAGCCCCCAGGGCGAGGTGCCAAGTGGCGCCCAGCCTCTTCCATCCAAGGGCCAGGGCCTGGGTCCCATGTGCCCACATAAAGCCCAGGGCGAGCACACAGATGCCCTTCCGGTCATCCCCACACGCTTGTCCTGGCCTTCCTGCCACCCCAGGGCACAGCCTAAGGGGCTGTGTGCCCAGCGCCCGCCAGGGGCTGGATGGCGCCTCCCCTGAGGCCCCCTCCTGGCCTCAGCATCGGCCCCGGCACTCCCCCTCTGGGGCTCCAGCTTCGGGCCCCTGGGTGGGCCATGGGTTATGGGAGTCCCAGTGAGGTCCAGCCTCTCTCCTGAGGGCTGGCGGCGCACTCACGGACACAGCGCTGGCCGTCCTCCTGGAGCTGGAAGCCGGGGCGGCACTGGCAGCGGTGCTGGGTCACCGTGAGCTGGACACACTCGTGCTGGCAGCCGCCGTTCCCCAGGGCACAGGAGTTGATGGCTGGGGACACACAGACAGGAGCTCAGGTGGGCTGGAGGAGGCCCTGGCCGAGGGGCCCACCCTCATCAGGCACAGAGCAGGAAACACCCGAGATGGCCTCCTGCAGGGAGCCTCCTGGAGCCTCCGGGCCCCTCCTCCGCTCTGTGTCCCAGAAGCAGGGACTCAGCAGGGACACTGCTCCTGCGTTTTCACCGGCCTGGCTCTGTTCCTCGGCCCACACGGGTAGACCGGACCTGGTCTGTCTGTGGATCTGCATCCCAGCCTGTCCAGGGACTGGGTACAGACAGGGACTTCAGACCCGCCCAGCACCATCCAGCACGGAGTGCCAGACATCGGGCCCTGCTGAGAGCCTGGATGTTCAGGGCTGAGGCCAAGCAGCCCGGGAGGCTTCCTGGAGGACGTGACAGGCCAGCTGTGGGTGGTGGAGACCCAGATATTTCCACTGTCCTGTCGGTCGTGGCAGGGGCAGGGTGGAGGGTGGCCACCATGGCCCACAGGCCTGGCCCGCAGCCCCTGCCCCTGCCCCTCCCAGCCATTCATCGCCGCTGCCTTGAGAGCAGGAGCGGCAGGCCTGAGAAGTGGGCACAGCATCCACACAGACGAGGCGCCTCCGGGCTCCGAGGACGCGGGACCACGCTGTCGGCCCGAAGCAGAGGGCGTTCGAAACATCCAGAACGCCGCCCTCAGGAGAGACCCGGTTCCCCCACGCGAGGCATGTGGTCGGGGAGCCCCTGCCCAGGGTCCCTCAGGGCCGAGCCAGCAGGGGGCGAGCCCAGGGGAGGACACCAGGGTGACAGTGACAGCTCAGTCCTCTGCGGCACCGGCCTGCCACACACGCGGAGGAGCAGGAGAGATGCGGGGCCTGGGCGACCAAGGCCAGCAGGGTAGCCGCTGCCTGGTGACCGTCAGCCTCGAAGCCCCTCCCCCTCCAACCCCCTCGACTCTGCACTGACCCCCCAGGGCCCTGCCAGCCTCACCGGAGACGCTGTGATTGCATCGCCCAGAGGTTTCCCAGCACGACCTGAGCCAGCCCCGCTCCTGGCAGGTGGGACGGGCACAGAGAGAGGGTCTTGGAGCCCAGGGCAGGGCGGCCCACAGGACAGGTACCACGGCCGCATGGGGGGCCCAGGGGGCTATGGCAGGGCTGGAAAGGAGACCCCGTGACAGGCATAGCCCCCAGGACGAGTCCAGGATTGAGCCAGGGGACAAATCCCCGGCAGGTGAGGCCGGCAGAGGGAGCCGGGCCGCTGGCGCCCATCTCCTGCCGCTCAGCTGCACAAGTGCTAAGGGTCCAGGTGCTCCCAGGCCACCAGCACAGGGAGCCCGCCCAGCACACGCTGCGCCACGGATTCCCGGAAGCCGAGGGAGGTAACTTTCCCTCAGCCACTGCTCTGTGCAGCCCAGGGAGGGGTGGGTGGTGAAGGTCACACTGAGACCCGCGGAACCCATGCCCCCAGCCTGCGAGGTCCCGCAGGATCTAAGGGTTGCGCTGCAATGCCGGCTTCTGCCAGCAGGGGCCGCCACCACCCAGGGGCCGCAGGGGTGAGGCGTCCACGGGAGGGAGGGGCCCTACCTGAGCTGAAAGCCCCGCCCACAGGGAGGAGGGCCCGCTCTGCTCACCACCAGGTCTCCGCTCCTGGGGGCCCAGGGGGCAGCCCTGATGCCTGGAGCTGCGCCCCAGGCGTATCTGAGCACCTTGAGGAAGCAGCAGGTGGGAGCAGAGGTGGACGGCCAGCCTCAGGCAGGCCCTGCCGGGAAGGCAAGGGGCCGTGCCCCAGTGGTGGGCCGGCAGCCGCGGGACGGGCGCAGCCCAGTGGCTCCTGGACCGGCTCAGTGTGGCTCCGCTGACTTCCAGCACCGGCTTTGCTAATTACTGCCCTCAGGCTGGCTTGGTTTCCAGGGCCCAAGAGACTGGCACCAGGTGTGGTCAAAGGCCACCCACGCATTCCTTCCTTCTAGAAAGCCCTCTGCTGGGGACAGGGTCAGGATGGCAGGGCAAGAAGGGGGTGGCCTCCTGGCTGGGCCAGACGGGGAAACTCCCTTGGGCTCTGCCTGCCTCGCCCATCCCCAGCCCAGCCCGGGCAGCTCTGGCTTGTGCGGCTGGGGCTTCTCTGCGGCTCTGAAGTGCGCACTCCCCCACCCACGTGCCCGGGGCTGGACCTGCCCCATGGCAGACCGCACACCCACCAGCCAGCTCCGAGGTCCCAGCCGGAGAGACACGGCCACGCTGCCCGCCCTGGGGTACAACAGAGGCTGGACCCCAGTCTCTGTCTGCCTCAGCCCTGGGTGTGCGTCCCGCGGCTGTTCACACGGCCCGTGCCACCCGGCCTGTGCCCAGCGCCACGCTTGATTCTGCGCGTCTCACACTGGCCAACTCTCTCCAGCGCCCGATCCGTCTGCCCTTGCTTCCCTGTGGTTTCCGTGTCCACCCAGGGTCTGTGGCCACCGCCTCGGCCCCCAAGGGCTTGAGTGTGACCATCCCAGCATTCCTGGGTGCTGGCAGCTGCCCTTTTGGGGTCCCGGGCTGGGCCAAGGCTGGGACTTTCTGGGGGAGGCTCGGGGGTGGGTAAGCTCTTCCCACCGCCCCCCAGAGACTCCTGGGCCCCCTGGGGCCAGGAATGCCCCCCTGCTTTCTTGCAGTGGTGGCCCTGCTTCCGGTTTTGGAGGGCGCTCCCCATGCAGCTTTGCAGGGAGGGGTTTGGAAATGAGCCTAGAGGCCTCCACCTGCCCCCTGCCTGAGGCTCTGCCCCCGCCCCACACGCTGCCAACAGGGCCTCCCAGGGGGCCACCCCTTGAGCAGCCCCTTGGCTGCTCCCCTCACTGGGAGACCCAGGCCTGGTGGGGAAAGGACCACCCCGAGACCACGTGGCGCGGCCAGCAGGGGCCCAAGGAAGGGCAGGGCTGGGGCGACTCCCCCACACCGTGGGCACCACAGGGCTCCTAGGACTCCTAGGGGGCAGGAACCCAGGTAGGGGTGTGGGGGGTGGGGAACGCATGCTGACAGCAGGACCCCACCTGCACCCCACAAAGGGCTGATGTGGGTCGAGGGGAAGAGTAGTCCACAAGGCCAAAAGGGCAGTGGCCAAGGGCAGCAGAGGGTGGAGAAAACCCACCTCTTCCAAGTAACCGGCCAGTGGGGAGGGGAGGGGATCACAGGGCCGGACCCTCTACAGGTGGAGCCAGAAATATCGTGGCCCCTCAAATGCAGCCTGTGCTGTATCGCTTGCCGAGGGGACTAGGGGAAGCGTCCACG
The DNA here is from genome assembly GCA_004023845.1 of Helogale parvula. Classification (NCBI taxonomy): domain Eukaryota; kingdom Metazoa; phylum Chordata; class Mammalia; order Carnivora; family Herpestidae; genus Helogale; species Helogale parvula. The sequence continues at coordinate 6,125 of PJEM01018048.1, forward strand.
TCCAAGGGCAGGGTCCAGAAGGGACCACCGGGCAGACGCGCTGCTGGCCCAGCCACACAGAGGAGGCGGGTGTCCCCGCGCCCAGTGTGAAGTCACCGGGTTTGCAGGCTGGCGCTCTGCATGACGTCACAGAAAAGTGAGAACGGCCTTTCTGGACTCATCACCTGACCAAGGCACCCCCAGGCCCTGCTGCCCCAAGTCAAGGCAAGAGGCCAGCTCTGTGACCCGAGGGTGACATGCAGGGTGGACTAGCATGGCCCTGCCCTCTCTTTCTTCCCACCCCAGAGCCCCGGGGCACACCCTGGAGGGCAGCCTGGGGACGGAGGGCCCCAAGACCACCGCTACTTCTGCTCCCTTGGGGCCTGGCTGAGTGGGTGGTACTCAGGGGCCTCAGGCTGCTGGCAAAATTTTTCTGGCAAATTCTCATTTTTAAGAACTGAAACCTTTTTGTGTTTTGTTTCCATCAGAACTTCTGCAAGGCAGGATCTGAGAAAGCTGTGCATTTCCTGCCCTCTCCCTGCCTCGGAGGCAAGTTCCTCAGAGTATTTCAAGGCCCCCCTTGTGTGTTTCAAGGTCCCCTCTCCAGGGTGCATCCCTTGAGGACTTCCCACATCACTCAGGGCCCCGGGACATGGAACGCCCAAAAGAGGCCAGTCCCAGGAAAGGTGGGCGTATCCCTGTGGGCGCCTGGCCCCACTCCCACCTCCAGCATCTCTAGAATCCTTACTCCCAGCTGCTGGGTGGGAGTGGGCGCCTGCAGAGTCGAGCAGAGGACCCCAGCTGGCCCCAGAGAGGGTGCTCCGGCTGCGCAGCAGCCCCAGAGCGGCAGGGCAGGGGTGTGTCTTGCTCTGATTCTTCCCATAATCCTATGCTACAGCCCTAGGGCTGTCTGGGCTCAGAAGGTGTCTCGTAAGCCTCAGACAAGGCCCAGCTCCTCCCGGTGTCCTGAACCCTGGGAGCCCCAGAGGAGAGGGGACAGGGCCCCACAGCTTCTCAGTGGCAGGAAGTCCAGCCCCCCCCCCAACTCAGAGCCCTCGGAGGGTCCCGTGGAGACCTCCAGCAGACCCCCACCTGAAACCCGCTCATCCAGGATCTGAGATCCACCCACCCAAGGCCACCACTGCACCGGGGCAGGTCCCTCAGCCACCGAAAGGGGCACATTAGCAAGGAGGGAGAGGTGTCCCTAGAAGGAACACGTCCCGCTCTGCCTGTGAAGACGTCCCCTGGAGACCCCTGTCCTCTGGAAGCTTCTCAGCAAAGCCCAGGTCCCTCCAGGAAAGGCAGCTCCCAAGGGACCGAGTCTCACACTCCTACACCAATCCCAGACGCCCGTGGGGACGTGGGGGACCTGGGGACCGGCCTGGCGAGCCGTCAGCCCCCACAATCCCAGGCACAGAGGAGCCACCGAACACAGGCAGGTGGGTGCAGGTAAGCACCACTCAGTGCCTGCGTTTCCCGCTGGGAATTCCAGTCAAAAGATAGAGAAAGCGAGAGAGGCCGTGTATACGCCAGCACTGAGGGACTGTAAGGACGCAGGTTTGAGACAATAGAAGGGCACACATTGCCCCCAAGGCAAGAGGGACCACCCTTGTAATACTTTAACATTCCTAAGGGCAGGCCTATTGCTTAAGGCTAGTTACACCCTCGTGAGGGTCCTGGGTCCTGGGCCTACTCTGTGATTGGCTAACATTCTAAATGCTGTAATTGGATAAACCTGCTGTCAATAATATTGTATAATAATAGGATCATTATACCTGTGTCACAATTTCCTGTAACTCCCCCTTCCCAAACTCATGAAAGCCCTACCCCGCCTTTGTTCGGGGCGCTCAGCACGGATCCACCACGCCGGTAGAGTCTGTGAGCCCGAGTTTAGGCCCCGGCGAGCCTAAACCCGTAATAAAGCCCTTTGCTTTTGCATGCGTGACACGGTCTCCCTGGCGGTTTCTGGTTTTTGGGGACGATAAAGAAATCTTGGGTACAACAGGACCACTCCGGACGCAGGCGGCCAGGGCACGGGCGCCGGCAGGGAGAGCGCTGGACCGCCCGGGGCCTGGAGCGCAGTGGGAGCGCCTGCGGGCAGCAGGGCCGTGAGCTCCCAGCAGCTTCCAGTCAGGCTGTGCAGCCCCTGCCCAGGAGCCCCGGCATCAGACCCCTAGGGGACCTCTAAATAAGCCAAAGCAAATGCCACAAATCAAGACTTCTGGGGCCTGGAGCAGAGGCGCCTCCCAGGAAAGGCTACTGGGAGCAGCTCCAGCGGAGCAACGGGGTGGGCCCGGGGGCCAGGGCGAGGCTGAGGGGCACCCCACCTGAACCTCCGGCAGCCAGCTGCTCGAGGCCGGTCTCAGGCCACAGCCGGTCCCCCAACAGCCGCGAGCCCCCCCTTGCATGCTGCCCTCCAGCACCCCCATCCAGCACCTCAGGCCAGCACAGAAGGGGGTCCCAGCCCCAGGCCCCTCGCAGGGGAGCCCACAGCAAGGAGGGGGCAGTGGGCACCCACCTGGGCCGGGCCGGCCCGGCCGCCGGGACACCCTTCTCCAGGGAGAACCCTGGCCTGGAGGAAGGGGGAGGGGAGGCGGCGGGGGCGGGGGCAGGCCGACGGGCTGCCCTCCCCCCCCAGCACCAGCGGGCAGCAGCTGGGGGCTGCAGACCGGTCAGATTCGTCTGGAAGCATATTACAACATTTCTCACATCTGTTTCCACTTCCCGGCCCCGGAGACACTTCTCGGAGCAGCTGCCTCACTCCCCGTGCGGCGCCGGGACATGTGAGTCTGTGCTGGAGGCCCCCCCGGGGCTGGCAGGCTGCCCTGCCACATAGCAGTGAGGCAGGCGGGGACCGGCCCGCTCTGGGTCTCCCGGGCCCTGGGGCTCCGGGGTGAAAGAAGAGGTACCCAGCCCCATCACACGGTCCCCCAGACGCAGCAGCCCTGTGCCCTCGGCCCCGGCGTCCAGGGCCAGCGGGGAGAGGGGGAAGGGAGGTGGGGGGTGAGCACTGTCTGCCCAACACGAGACGCGCCTCCAGCCCCGCCGCGTCCACCTCAGCCGGTGCCTGCTGCTGCCCCCTCTCCCGAGTAGCCCTCCAGGCCTGCAGGGACAGCAGGCTGCGGCCGGGCACTCCCTCAAGCCCAGGAAAATGGACCTGCTGAGGGACGGAGGGTCAGGGCCCTGCTTCCCTCCCCCTGCGCTTCCCAAGGCCCGGGAACCCCAGCTCGCCCAGCCCCCACCAGGCCTCCACTGACACCCAGCAAGCACCCAAGTTGCCCCCGAGGCTGGTCCCCACCACTGCAGCCTGTGCAGGGAGAGCCCCCCGAGTGGACGGAGGCACCCAGGGAACATGGCCTCCGTGTCCCAGGGCCACAGGGGACTGGAGTCACAGGGTCCAGCCTCAGCAGGGGGAGGGTCCTTGGGGTCCTCCTTTCCCTCGTGCGCATGGACGGCCCCCAGAGCTGCACCCTCAGCAGGACGGAGCCGCTGGGCAGACAGTCCCCAAAAGGTCTCTTAGTCCTGAAGCACAGGGACCCCTGCCCCGTGGGTGTGCCCAGCAGGAGGGGGGCCGGCTGCTCCCGGAGCCGCGGGGCGCTCACCCAAGCAGGTCCTGCCGTCCGCGTGGAGCCGGAAGCCGGGCTTGCACTCGCACACGTAGGAGCCTGGCGTGTTCACACAGCGGTGCTGGCAGCCGCCGTTGCGAACCTGGCACTCGTCCACATCTGCGTGGGGAAACGAGGCCGGGTTAGCAGCCAGCACCCACCTGGGGTCGGGGCCCCTCCCCGAGGACACGGAACCTCGCCCAGGTGTCGGGGCCCAGACCCAAGACCCTCCTCTCGGGCCGTGCCCGCGGCGAACCCGAGCCCCAAGCCTGTGCTCGAGGGAGCAGAGCGGGGAGAAGTTAGGGCCCGTCCCTCACACCTGGCCGGCCGGCTCGGGAGGAAGAGCCAGAACGCGGGGGGCGCTGGCGGTCGGACAGAACGCAGGCAGCAGTGGTCTAGCCAACGCCGTGCCTGCAGAGGGGCCTGGACGTGGGGGGGGTGGGGTCTAGCTCCTAACGCCTTTCAGGACCGGTCTTGGAGAACATGCACTTCCAAAGCCCAAATCCAGAAATCCTCAGGACAGTGCCACCAGTGCCAGCCGGTCCTCTGGGGCCCGTGGGCTCCAGAGGGAAAAACCAGTAACTCATGAGATACCCTTGCCCAGGCTTTTGGGGGGCAAAAAGCCCAAGGGAGGGGGATTGAACAATGTCCCTCCAAATTCGCATCCATCGGAGCCTCAGAATGTGACCTTCTCTGCAAATAAGATGCAGATGTAATCAGGGGTCCAAATAAGATACAAGAGACACACAGGGAAACGGAGGTTAGAGTGAGGTGGCCACAGGCCGGGGATCATCGGGAGCCACGAGAGGCTGGAGGACACGTCACGGACAGGAGGTTTCAGGGGGCGTGGCCCTGCCTCCCAGCCCCGCTCCCCCCCCAACAGGGAATCATCTGCTGTTGTACCTGCTTTGGTCCCGGGAAACTAACGCTGGTGTTGTCTGCCTGGGGTCCCCAGGGGGGCTCCCCATGCCAGGGGGACAGGGACCACCACCAACACCCCCCAGAGAGGACCCAGTGGAGGTCCCGGCACCCCGCTTCTGGGAGAACACCTCCCATCTCAGACCACCGACCACCAGGGCGGGACACCAGTGACCACTGCACCTCAGGCCGCAGGGAACGTGCCAGCCGGAAGTGGGTGGGGCCGCCTCCTGCAGGAGTGCAGAGGCTGGAGAAGGGGGGGCTGCCCTCACCTCTCACCCCTCCCTCTAGGCTTCTGTCCACCAAGCTGGGCTCGAGGGGAGGCTGGGCAGCAACGGAAGGGGTCAGAACAGGCTGCTCAAGACACCTGTGTGTGGGGCTAAGGCCGGGAAGGACACCACTGCCCCGGACACGGAGACCCAGGCAAGAGGCCGCTGCAGACATGGAGCATCCCAGCGCGCCCGGAACGGGGACGGGAGCCCACGCCCGAGCCTCGGGCCAGTCTGCACTTTTCCGGAGCAGCCTCACCAACTGAGCAGCCATGAGAGCAAGGAGACAGACACATGGACGCTTCGCTCAGGCAGCTACGGGCCACAACTCCACCCTCCAGTTCCAGTGAAAAATGCCCACCTTCAGTGCTCCGATCTTAAAATGCCAGCCGTGTGAGCCCACTGCTGAAGGGTGCCCCAGGCAGCACACGGGGGGAGGCCCCTCCTGGCTGCCCCGAGCCTGCCCACCAGGTTCCGCAGACCCCGCCACCAGTCCACGCTCAGAATGTGCCAGGTCCGGAAACGACAGACACCAGCCCAGGGGCCAGGGCCTCCGCTGCACACACGGGCTTTGTCCACTCGGGGGAGACCCTCGGGGCCCTGCCAAGCCCCGAGGCTGCCTGAGAGAAGACAGCAGACCCAAGGAGGCCCTGCTGGAGTTCTCTCAGATCGGGCCAGGGAGGAGAGCTGGGAGACAGAAGCCAATGGCTCCCAGCAGAGCCCCCAAAGAGGGTGGGGGACAGAGGCACCCAGAGTGCCGCTGAGGGAGGGCTGGCTGGCTGGGGAGGGGATGAAAGGGCAGCCGTCGGGCAGGGCAGGCAGCACCCACCCAAGGGGGCTCAGAGAGGTGACCCCGGAGACCCTGTCCGTCCCTTCTGAGCGCAGATCCCTGTCTCTGCAAGCATCCTTTCTTTTTTTAATGTTCTATTTATTTTTGAGACATAGAGAGACAGAGCATGAGAGGGGGAGGGGCAGAGAGAGGAGACACAGAACCAGAAACAGGCTCCAGGCTCTGAGCTAGCTGTCAGCACAGAGCCCGACACGGGGCTCGAACCCACGAACCGTGAGATCGTGACCTGAGCCGAAGTCAGAGGCTTAACCAACTGAGCCACCCAGGCGCCCCAGCAAGCATCCTTACAAGGTAAGTGCCTGTAGGGGGCACAGAGTGGGCGCTCAGTGAAGCTGTGAGGAAGGCGCTGCGTGTGGCATCTGAGGGCTGCTGGGCGGCGGCCTCGGTGTCCTGAGCAGCCTTCCAAGCAGGCAGGCTGGCGTGCCCCACCCCCGACGTGGCCCGGCAGGCGGGCCGACTCAGGAGCATTCACGCTCCCTTGCTCTGGACCCTCAGCAGGGTACAGGCTGGCTCCGGTGCCACCACGCCCCTGAGCCACTCGGACACCTGTGCCCACCCTGAGGATCGCATCCCCAGCAGCTCCCGGTGGTCAGATACACAGGGAGCCCCGCTCAGCAGCCCTCTGGGCCGCCAGGACACCAAGTGGCCAGTCTGAGAAGACCCACGTGGGGGACGCAGGGACAGGAGGTGGCCGTCGGCCTCCCTCCCCGCTCACACCCCCTGCCCACATGACCACTGCTCTTCTGGCCGCCCTGCTGCTTGCACGGGAACGTTCAGACCCCACCCAGGGGACAGAAATCCTGCTCTCGGCTAAGATGCACACAGGCCCGCATCTGCTGAGCCGTCTCCCACGAGGCCCTCTCGGGAGGGGCTGGCATGCTGACCACAGCCCCGAGCTGTCCCCTGGCGCCGCACTGCCTGGGGGTCTGCAACCTGCCACGGGGTGGGGGGGACAAGATCTGTGAACCAGGGCGGGGGGGGGGGGGCGGCAGGTGCGAGGGCGCTCAGCCACACCTCCAGCACCACTGTGTGCTGTCGGCCTGTGTGGGCATCTGAACCCAGCGGGCAGTTCAAGGCCAAAGGATCTGAACCCCCCGCTTCACCTCTCTGGGCAAGGGAAGCCTGCTTACGGGCGGTGGGGCATTTTGGCCACACGACCTCCAGCTGGGGCCCCTCCACAGAGGCTTATAACCAGGACAAGGCGTATGGTTACCTGACCCTGCCGGCCCCACTCCTGAGGTGGCCACCTGGGGGCAGAGCAGAGCTGTCCTCAGCTGGCTCCAACCACCGGGAGCTTCTGACCTGGTGTCCGTGGCTGTGGCCCCAACTGTGACCTGAGAGCCACAGCTCAGTGGTCTTCAAGGTCAGCCCTCCAAAGGTCCCCATCCTACTCCCTGGAGCCCTGCCCAGTAAAGGGACTTTGCGAGTGGCCTTAAGGTGGGACAGCGAGGTAGCCAATGATCCTGGAGTATGGAGGGGGGCTTAAAAGAGGGGGCAGGAGGGTCAGAGGGAAAGAGACTGGAAGACACCAGGCCTCTGGCCTCGCTGATGGAGGTGGGGCTACAGCCACAGAGGCGGGGCCTCTAGACTCTCGGCGGACAAGGAACCCGCCCACTTCAGACTTCTGACCTCCAGAACCGTAAGGTTCGAAGGCCCTCGGGCTGGGGTGATTTGTTACAGCAGCCACAGGAGCTGAACATGGAGCACAGATAACGGTTCCCTCTGCGGTCTCTTCTGGAACCACGCATGTGGAGGCTCAGGCCACCCACGCTGGAAATCCAGGTTTCCCAGTGTCCTCTCTGGCCAGCCCGGCCTCCTGACTGCCGCAGTGAGGTGCTCTCTGCCGAGGTCCCCGGCCCCGTCCTCCAGATCTGCCCTCTGGGGCCAAGTGGCCTTCACGTAGGGATTCCTGCCCTGCCATCAGTGCCCAGAGCCATCCCAAGCAGCAGGGCCCCCCACTGAGCATTGACACAGAAGGCCCTGGAACAGTGCTCTCCAGACGGCACAGAAGGGGGCCTGGGTCCTCCCCTGGGCTGAAAGGGGGCCCGAAGGCCCCGCATCTCCCATGTTGCCTCTCAGGGGCAACCCCCAGCCGGGCACGACCCCCTGCCCTCCCAGCCCGAGGCCCGGCTGCCACTGGTCTGGTGCAGCCCACACCTGCCTGGGGTGGGCATGGGAGCCGGCAGGTCCAGGGCGGCTACGTGAAGGAAGAGTCGGCCAGGGGACTCCGGCACGGTCCCCAGGTACCAGTGCTGCCCTCCGCTGAGATGTGTGACCTGAGCAGCCTGTGCTGTGCTGAGGCCGGGCTGGCTCCCCAGGCAGCGCCCCGGGACGCCCATCCCGCAACAGTAGCTCCCAAGCTGGGCGCTCACGCCAGGGTTGAATAAGCTGCCCCCCCCCCCAAACCACCCAGAGAAGCCCCTTCCGAAGTCTCACCCGCACTCACAGGAAAACCTGAGCCCCCAGGACGCCGCCAGGAAGTTCCGCCCCGACGGTTACCAAGTTCAGTGTCCGGCTTTCCCCCCAAACACTCCAGAGGGTCCTCATGCCCCGGAGGTGGCACCCTGTCAGCCATAGACCCGGATCCTCTCCTCTCTGCAAGTCCGGGCAGGCCTGGGGCGGGGGGGGGGGGGGAGTTCCCCAGAGCCCAGCCCCACACAGCCCAGGCCCCAGGATGCTGCACAGCCTCAGAGCACTTAGTGCCACCGCCACTGCAGTGACAGCACCGGCCTGGCCCCCGAGTGGGAGGGCTGCCTACCCCGTGGGGAGGGGCCCAGCCGGACACCTGGCTGGCCCAGTGACAAAGCCAAGAAAGGTGGGAGACGGCCACCATCAAGGGGGTGCAGCTCAGTGCTCCGTGTGACCTCTAGCACACAACTCAGAGTCAGCAGGATCTCCAAGAAGACCGGGCGCTCTGCACAAAGCCACACTTCGGGGCCACACTTAGGAGTCGGGAAAACCGGAGGAGAGCGCCCCGCCCCCTCCCCTCTGCCGTGATCCCGGTGATGATTCACCGAGCCCCACCTCGCATTCCTGAGGACAACCGGCTCCAAGCTCTAAGGAGCTCCTGCAGGGAGGCTGGCCCAGCGTGGGTACCAGATCCCAAGTGCAGGGAGAGGCAGCATGGACCCAGGACCGGGGGTATCTGCTGGGGTCCTCACAGCTCACCTGCAGCCCACCAAGGCTTGAGGGAAGGTGACTGAACGCAAGGACAGCCCCTGCCACATCCACACACAACCCCCAAGGGGCCCAGGCCCTGGGGACCCTGGAAGCCGAGATTTTGCTTAGGGACCCCAGAGGGCTCCCTCTTGAGCCTGCCTTCCTGCCTGACCCCCAGAGCTGCCAGTGCCGGGGAGATGCACGCCTGGCGCCACAGGCGAACGCAAGGGGCGGTTGCTCTTCCCTCTGTTCCAGACCCCTCTGCTTTCGGCAGCCCCCGCAACCCGGCCCGAGAGGGGACGGAATGCCTGATGACTCAGGGCGCAGGGGCCCGTCCCAGAGGAAGCGGGCCACCGGCGACACTGCCCCCGCCCTGCCCCCTCCAGCTGGGCGCAAGTTTCCAAAAGTGGAGCAAAAGGAGCCCAGGGAGGAGCAGGGCACCGCCTCCCCCACGCTCCCCGCGCAGAGCCCGCACGGCGCCCACCTGGCCTCCGGTCCCCGGCGTTCCCGGAGTAGCCGGCCTGGCCCAGGTGGCACGGGACGCAGCCCCTCCACAGGTAGCGGTAGTGCGTGCCCGCGACGCGCGCCAGGCCCCCCAGCAGCCCGAGGCACCAGAGCGCGGCCAGGCCCCCGCGGCCGCGGGACGCCTCCATGACCGGTCTGCGAGCAGCGCGAACCCCAGCGGCCCCGCCGCGCTCTGAGCCCGGCGCCCCGCCCCTCGCCTTTATGTTCTCGGCTTTCCCTCCGCCCCCCGCAGGTGAAGGCCAAATCCGAGAGGCGGACGGGCCGCCCCCGCCCCGCCCCCGCCCCCGCCCCCGCCCCGCCCCCGCGGGCCGCGCTCGTCCCCCAGCGCATTCCCGCGCGCGCGCGCCCTCGTACTCGGACACAGGCACGCGGGGAAGCGCGCAGACAGAGCCACCCCTTCCCCACGCGCGCACACAGGCACCCCTGAGGCCAAGATGCAGAAACACGTGTACAAACAGACCCACGTGTGCAGCTACATACACGGGACCCTGCACAGACCTGTACAGGCTCACGCAAACCCAGACCCACATGCACAGACGCACATGTTTCCAGCACCAACACCGGAAAGAAACCAAAGCAGAGAAGGAGGCCACCCTGGCCGTGCCACCTGGGGCTTTGAAAAGGCAGCTTGGTGGGGCTGGGTTCTGTGGAGTGAGGAGGGTGGGGAGCCAACACTTCCTACTGCCCTCCCCCCCCCCCCGTGGAAATCCCAAGGGGCAGAGGCGCCTGCAGCCCCCAAGCCTAGTGCCATGTGCCCTGAACTACCGTGTCACAGGGGCTGGCACCCGGAGGGAGCAAGGGGATCCCTGTGCCCACAGCAGGGGGGCAGGGCCACAGGGGAAATGGACTCCGAGCAAGGACAGCAAGCCCAGATGCCAGGCTACGGAAGCCGTGGGGGCAGGTCCGAATCCAGACGTCTGGACCCCCACTTGGCTCAAGGACACAGCCTGAGGCTCCAGCTTCGCCCGAATCGCGCCCTGGCCTCTGCGTCGCAAGGATCCACGCATTCAGCCTCGAAGACTGGCAGCCCCGTGCTGGCCCCTGGTGTCTTGCCCCTGGTGCCCTGCCTCGGCCTGCGCACCTGTCTGCCCCGGCCTCCTGGGCGAGCCTCTCTCCTGGCCTCCCTCTGGACAGCACACCAGCCTTTGAACCCCCGCCCTCACGCGGGGGCCTCCGGAGGGCTCCCCGATGGGCACACCGTCAGGTTGCTGTTTGAACAGGGACTTCCACGCGGGCCGGCGGTCCATTGTTGCAACGTAAACCTCCTCCAACAGCGCGCACACTGCTAACAGACCGGAGGGCCCCCCCCCCTGCGGCCGGCAGCCGGGACGCGGGGGGCCGGAGGCTGTGGGGACAAACCCTGTCTCACAGGGAGGGGCAGGGAGGCACCAGAAGGAACCTCGGACTCACAGGTCACCCTCGCCAAAGGACCACAGGGCCCAGGGCTCCTCCATGAGCACCATTCTGGGGTGGAGGCCCTCGAAGCATCACTAACTCCCACGCAGGGCCGTGGGAGGGGCAGCCAAGGACAGGAAGGGGGAGGCACCAGCCTCCGTGTCCCCTGCAGCCCAAGTCTAGCCCATCCTGGGAAAGGGCTCTGCCCTGTGTCACGGGGAGCGGAGGGCACAAGCTGCCGTGGCTGCTTCGCACGTGAACTGCAGCTTGTCCTGAATGGAGACACGCACGGGAGGCAAAACACGCCACTTTCTTGGGATGAAAAAGAGGGAAGGAGCTCCATCGTTATTCTCACATCATTATACATTAAAATGAGTCTATCTGGACGCGTTGCATTAAATACGACACATCGTCAAAATTAACGGCACCTCTCTCCTCACGTTCTCCGTGCCGCTCCCAGAGAAAGCTACGCACGCGGGGCTCGCGGTGGGGCTCGGGCTCCTCTGCCGGGCAGCGCGGGCCTCCCGGGCCCAGCCCCCAGCTCTGCCACTAAGGGGCACCAGCCTCTCTGTGCCCATTTTCTTGTCTGTAACGAGGGATGATAATCACAGAGCAGGTAGGCTGACGGGGAAAATGCTCCACTAGGAGTCGGTGGGAGTCGGTAAAGGTCAGTGGCCAGGCCCTCCCCCAGGCTGAACAGCAAGACCCACGGAAGTGTCCGGACTGGGTCTCCGAGGGGCAGTATCCGGGGACCCGGCCAGCTCCCTGCAACATGGCGGATGCAGCCGGGTGGCCCACGGCATCCTGGAACCCAGCCAGGCCAGCCTGAGATAAGCCCAGGGACCAAAGGACTGTCCCTGTCCCTTTTTATTTATTGTTCTAATGTTATTTATTTTTGAGAGAGAGAGAGAGAGAGAGGGACGAAGTGTGGGCAGGGGAGGGGCAGAGAGAGAGGGAGACACAGAATCTGAAGCAGCTCCAAGCTCTCAGCTGTCAGCACAGAGCCCAATGCAGGGCTCGAACCCACAAACTGCGAGATCATGACCTGAGCCGAAGTCAAATGCTTAACTGAACCACCCGGGTGCCCCAGGACTGTCCCTATCCCACAAGAGCCACCTCCCCAGTGCTCCAAGCACCCCCTCCTGGCCCCAGGACTCCCAGCTAGGGACCACCACTAAGGCCATCTCGTCCCACCGCGGGGCTGTCACCTCCCTTTTGTATCCACCTGGACCCCGTCGCACATCCCAGCCTGTGGGGGGGGGGGGCACTTACTCCCATACCTCCGCAGGGCGACGAGGGGCGGCTGTAGGACTCTGTCCCAGCACGGGCACGGGCAGGGCAGGGGCTGGGAGGGGCACAGCACAGTCCACAAGCGGCAGAGGGGGGTGCAGTCCCATGGACGAGTCCCAGGACCGCACTGGGCCCCCCTCCTCATCTGTGCGGTGGGCAGGACACAGTTCTGAGCAGCAGCAGAGGAGGGTTACAGTGAGGTCCCCAGAGCCAGGACGGCTCATGGGATGGGAAGGGCTCTGGTGGCACCTCCCTGAAGGACTGGGGGCTGTGGTGGCTCTGGGCCTCCACCCCCACCAGGCCAGGCACGGGGACTTGGGCACAGCCCTGCGGGCCAGCAGCCCACCCAGGACAGAACACTGCCGGGCGTCCAGACAGTGCCACGGCCGCCCCACTGTCCCCCTTCCCCCGCTCGGTGCCGCCAGGCGCATCCAGGCCCACGGCTGTGGGGTCTGGAAGCTGTTTGGGAAATGCTTTCTCGATGCGGAAATGCGGGCTGGGCGTCTCTGCCCGGCGGAATGTCTGTGTGTCAGCAGAAGGAGCCGGTCCCCCCCACCCGCCAGGCCGGCTCCAGCTTTCCTCTCTAAGCTGGGCGGCCGCGGGGCTCCTTTGCCAGGTCCCGGACTGGGGCGAGGGCCCCATGCTGCCCCACAAATGCCACACAGCCCTCCCTGACCAGCAGGGCTTCGGGGAGAACTGCCGTGGTCCTGGGCCAGCAGGAAGCAGAAGACAGCCGAGCGTGCCCCCACTTGTGGTGTCCGTTCCTTGGTGCTCATGGACACCTCCTCCCTGAAGCCCTCCCGGAGGCCTCTGGAGGCCCCACCCTGCTCTGCCTCACAGGTCAGGGACCTGGCCACACAGTGCCAATCTGAGGAGGGAGAGGGGGTGCCCCCCCAAACCTGGCCCATGCCGGCTGCCTTAGCTTCTGGAGGCAGGGTGGGCGCTGGTGAAGTTGGGCCGAGCCTGGGAACATGAGATGCTGGCTCCCCGCTTCCTGGGGGTCAAGACGTGCAGTGAGCAGACCCTCCAGCAGAACCCAAGGGGGCCGAGCATCAAGCATCCTGCGTGGCCCCTGAGGGGGACCCATAGGTCTGGGCCCTCCCCATCTGGCTGGGGGCCAGGCCTTCCCGGGTCCCAGCCTCTCAGGAGGAGCTAACCACTCTGCAGGCAGGGAGGTGTGGGGGAGAACGACACAGAGAAGCTCCCAGAAACCACGGCCCAGGATCCCAGGCTGCCTGGGCTTGGAGGGCGCGGTCGCCAGGCCCAGCGGGCTCCAGAGTGGGGCAGTGGGTGTGGACCGCCCCCAGGTAGCGGAGGCCCTGTGCACTGTGTGGGGCTGAGGCCAGGCTGGGCCCGTGAGGGACCAACAGACAGAAGTGCCAGAGTCACAGCCACGGCGGGCCCCGGGGCTCACGCAGGGTCCACCTGTCTGGGCCCCAGGGAGAAGCTGCAGGATGATGCCGGGGGCAGGGCATAGAGAGGCCGGCCGTGAGGCGGGGGAGAGCAGGGTGGGCGCCATCCAGGGGCCTGGGGGGCACAGGGACTGAACATGCCCGGCCAGCGGTCAGACAGCCGTCGACGGGACCCCCAGCTGCAGGAGAGCAGGGCCAGGAGGGATCGAGGAGGAGACCTTTCTCTCAGGCTTATCTTCAATCTGCCTGAGGGGGGCACTCAGGCTTCTCAGCCGGAAAGTCCTCCTTGCCACCTCCAGTCCCCCAGGTGACAGACAAATGCCCTGCCTGATTGTGTCCACTCTTGACCTCCAGAGCCCAGCCCAGAGCAGGAGGCCGGTGTTTGGTCTGGGGCCACACGCGGTCAACCCTGCCTGCCGGCAGACCCAGCGGAGCT
>PJEM01018049.1:0-19951 GCA_004023845.1 Helogale parvula
AAAAAAAAAAAGACTTCAAATATTGTTTTGGTTTTTTTTTTGCCTCCCTCCTAAAAGAATTAGAAGGCCCATTCCAAAAGGTTGCTGTCACCATCAATGACTATAATTTAATGTGAATTTGATATGGTAGGGAGGAACCAGCAAGGCCTGTTTGGTCAAAATCCTCTCTATGTCCCTTCATTTCTGGATGGCCCAGCAAAAATTTGTTTACCAAACATTTATTCATTGTTCTTCCTGTGAATTGCTATCCTTCCCTTGGAAGCCCCAGACCCCTACCTCCTTCTCCTTAGTCCAGAATGACATCTATACCTCATCTTGTCTGTCTTTGGAATCTCTCATGTTTATGTGAATGAACGCCTATGTAGTTGAATTTGATTTTCTTCTGTTAATCTGTCTCATGTCAACTTAATTCTTAGGCTAGTCAGAAAACAACTTGAAGAGTAGAGGGAAATTTTTCTTACAAAATTGAATATATTTGCTATCGGCCATTTAAGGCACAGTTTGCTACTCTTATTCTATTTTTTTATTCTTAAATTTCTCACTGGACTATAATGCTGGCCCTTCTCTCAAATATCAGTGATTTCAGGTGAATAAAACTGCATCATAATTCTGCCCCAATTTATTGATTTCCATCAGGTATTTAATCTGCTCTGTCTTGCACAGTTTCAGGCCCAGGTGCTATATAATTTTTAAGAGCTTCTCCTGTCAAAAATACAATGTTGAAAACAAACTAGGTGATCAATTTAAAAAAAATATTTAACTATGTGCTGTGGGAGTGAATTATTTCTAGAGAGAATGATAATGAGTGGAGCAAGTATGCAGAGAAAAGCAGGTAGGAGAGTCTCATGTAGAGAAAGTACTTTGGTCACCAGCTGACCTTAAAACTTTGTCTACAGCCCACCTACCGACCTTGGCCCCACATTTTTTCTTTAGCTCTTCTTTCCAGCCTATCTCTTAATTTAGGGAAAAGACCCAACAGGCATAGCAACCCAGGATAATACCAAAACTATCCCTTCACACAGTAACAATTGCCCTGACGAAGAGCCAGCCAACCCAGACCACCCAAACCAGTTTGAGTTCAACCCCTGATTGATACCTTCACAGAATGAACTGTGCAGTGACCTGTAGAATAACCAAGTTACCTTTACCTCATTATAATACTGAAATCTCTGCCCAAGGAAGAGCACAAACCTCATTTACATAACCTACAATGAATCCTAGGCACATGGGACCTTACACCTACCTCTACATGTGATGACAAAACTGCGTTCTGATGCATCCTAACCCTAAATAAAAGGAACCCATTTACCCTTGCTCTGGAAGTCACATGTTTGAAAGTCATTCCCCAAGGTTTCCTTATTTGCTACAGATAAAGTTCCCTTGTATGACAACTCTACCTGGTATAGTTTCTACCTGTAACTCATCAAGGATTGAAGTCACATTAGTTCCATTATTCTTTGGGCTCATTAATTTCTAATGTCCTCACTCAGTTACTCATTAGAAAGCACAGTGATGACACTGGAATATGGAGCTGAGTAAAACAGATTCAAACTCACTCATAGGACCCCCCCCCCATCCTGTGTCTAGACCTTTGCATGAATATTAGCTGTAATTTTTACTCTGATGCTGTGAGAAAGCATATATCCTTCTCAATCCTCTGTGATCCAGCCTATTGTGAAACAAATTACTGTACCATGCCTAAGAGAATAAAGTTGGGTTTAATAAAAATTCCTGTGTTTTAAAGATTTAAAATATCTATTGCAATTTATAAACTAATATGTTTTTACTATATATAGAATTTGTCATGTTTTATTTATATATGATAATATACATAATTTATAGTTATGTGGGATATATTTCTTTTTATGTATAGCATATATGATATACACATATATAAGTATCATATTAATAGTACATATAAGTGTATATGTATAATTTATATTTGTTTATGTTATATATTTAAATATATGTGCACTTATAATTTGTTCTTTTACATATATAATTTTAAACATAAGTATGTATTTTATTTTATATATAATTTGTGTTTTATTATTTCAACTCTGTGTGATATTCTGTTGTTGAGTTTCTTAATCTAAAATAATTTTGCTTATTTTATACCTGGAAACACACACAATTTATGTTTGGGAATGCTAGCCAAGCAATGTTTCAGCTTTATAGAGTGAGACAAGTCCAAACTCTTATTAATAACTTAAAATTTTGAGGCACACCTGGGTGGCTCAGTCAGGCATCCGACTCTTGATTTAAGCTCAGGTCATGAGTTCATACTTTAGGGGTTCAAGCCCCACATCAGGCTCTCTGTTGACAGTGCAGAGTTTGCTTGGGATTCTCTCTCTCAGCTCCTCCCCTGCTTTTACTCTTTCTCTCTCTCAAAATAAATAAATAAATAAATAAATCTAAAATAATAACTTAAAATTTTGAATCACTAAGATTATAATCATAGCAATATGGAAAATACAGCTAATGTTCCTTATTTTTTTTTCCTAAAAGCACTTACAATTTTTTAATATATACAAACTGGCCAAGAAGTTCTATGATACCATTATCCTATTAATTTACTTCTCTTTTATGTGCAGATTTCAACGCACAGGTAGTTTTCAGATTTATGGGGTATTTTCTCCTCTCTGTAAGTGTTCCAGTATAACTTAAGTTTTATCTAAACTCACCCACGATTATGGAAAAAAATTTACTTTGACAGGGAGGCAAAGGGGAGGAGAAAGATGGACAGTGATTGATGGTCAAATAGCATTTCCTGTTTCCATTTCATTAATTTTAAACTGCACTGAATTGCACTTACAATGCTGTTAACTCTTCCCCATGGTGTCTTCCAGGTGACTGCTTAGGAGCTCAACTACTCAAAGTCTTTACAAGTGACATGTCATTTTGTACCTTGACATACAGTAGAATTTGATTTTCAATCAACTTAGTGCCGAAGGCTTGTCTTAAAATTGCTGACAAGTCTTATTTATTTTCAGTGGGTTACCAAGTGCCTATTTCTTTGCTTACTGCTGTATAGCATCTTTCCTAAATTTATTTAATCTAGGAATATGCCTTTCTGACTCTTTCATTCCTTTCTTATCAGTTTGAGTTCTTCTCTAAAGGTCTATAATAATAGTCCTGTCCTAAAACAATAATCTTCTTTGTTCATATGGCTTTCCCATCTCAGAACTATTAAACCATTATTTAAAACATTTAGCACATGTTGCTTGCAGTATTTAAAAAAGTTTTTTTCAATCCACTTTTATCTTCACAAATACATTTCAATTCCTTAGACACCATGAGTCTAAGACTACATTTATGCGAAATGTGGGTCTCCCTGTGTATCTCATAAGCTCTTATGGACATTAACAACACAACACATATGTAGGGGAAAAATAATTTTTGCTCTATTCTTCTGAGTTCTTAGTTGACATTATTGTAATAAAAGAGAAACAGAAAATATAATGGAAGTTTATTAACGTGTATTTCATGTATACATGAGAGATATCCAGAGAAAAACAAGTAACTCAAAGAGGTGGCACAGATTTCAAATTTAAACACCATTTTAATTAGAGAAAGGGAAGGGAAATTAAGGCCTTATGAGAAAAGAAATGACTCTAGGAAGCATGAATGAGCCCTTAGAAAAATAGATAGGAGGTATGGTCATTTGTGACAAAGCATGTCTGGTTGGTTGCTGATTTTTAGCCTCCTTTTTTTTGTGTTAAGAGTCAACCTTGCCGGGTTGATGAAACTCCCAGAGAGGGAAGCTACCACACTTGAGTTCCTCTAGGAAGATCTGTCTTTAGCAGATAAGAGGAGTCCAAAGAAAGGTTCTTCCCTGCATTTGCTGCTTTCTAAGTGCCTGTAGTTCAAAATAATCAATATGCCAAAGTGGTATATTTTAAGGTGGCATATTCTGCTTTTTTTCATATGCCTCATGAAGGTATAACAGGACTGTCTTTGAAATACAGTCTCCAAATATGCCACTTAAGAAATTACTTAATTAGCCCACAAGAACTGTTCTAGTAATCATTTTATATACATTTCAGTCTTAAAGTATATACAGCAGAAAGGAAAATCCGTGATTATAACCAGGGTTTTAATGGGATGATAGAGGTAGAACTGTTTGATGTGTTATCGTCTTAATAGTGTTACTCATATTTATTTTAGCTATAATTTATAATTTTAAAACTATCTTGAAATAAATGTAAAGGGACCTTAGAAATAATATTCTTCAACAAATAAATACTATACTGAGCAAAATTTCAAAGTGTACATAAACACGAACACACAAAGAGAGAGGTCTGTTTTCAAAGCTGTTTCGACCAGCCATAATTCTAAATATACTTTCGAGAAATATTTAAATAAGAATATTTAATAAGGCAACCAAGAGAATTGCCTTACAGAAAAATGGTAAATAATAACATAATACTCTAAACAAATCAAAATATAAACAAATATATTTGGAGTTGGAAAAATACCTAGTAGGGAAAATATCAAGTAACTGGTCATTGTACAAATAAAACAGAAATGAATGTGTTTTGTCTAACATTATTCAGACATAGGGCTAAAACTAGAAACCATATGTCCTTCGAGAGTTTCCTATTACCCTTTGTCTCCATCCCTGTCCCTCTCTTTTCCTTCTGTTTCCTTACAGAAATGAATAAAAGTTAACATGTTTACTATCTGAAGTATGGAAGTCATAAAACACAGAGCACTGGTCTAATATATATAAAATATACAGTAGAAACCTAGAGATCATATTATTGAAATCAAGCTTATCCAATGAATAAGAATAATGAAAAAAAAATCTAAAATCAGCCAATAATTTGACTTTTTTAGTGCTGCTGAGAAGCAAGTTTTACCTACTGAACACAAGCATCAATAATCAATTTTTAAACTATTTGTTAAGAAGTAAAAAAAATAATAGGGGTACCTGGCGGCTCAGTCGGTTAAGCATCCGACTTCGGCTCAGGACATGATCTCAGAGTTCATGAGTTTGAGCCCCGCATCAGGCTCTGTGCTGACAGCTCAGAGCCTGGAACCTGCTTCGGATTCTGTGTCTGCCCCTCTCTCTGCCCCTCCCCCCATGCACACTTTGTCTCTCAAAAATGATAAATGGTAAAATATCAGTTAAAAAATGAAGTAAAAAATAATAGCAGTGCCACCAGAAAAAATTATTTAGTTAATTTGAACCTGGCATAAAATCTCTTAACATTTATTTAGTTGTTTCTAAATTGAATGAAAGGACATTATCCAAGGGGCAAATTTTTTTGTGAGCTTCCCTTTGAACAGAAATCATGTTTTCTGCACGTAGGAACCAAGCAAGACAGTATGGCCAGGGTTTTTTTTTTTTCTTTTTTTGGACATCTGTCTCTCTATTCTGGAGAACATAAATACAGCCCATATGATATGTTCCAGATGGTGAGCTTTTTTAGTTACCATGGCCCAAATACACCACCGAGGTGGAGCACTGTGCTTCTTGCTGAATACTATAGGAAGTGAGGCGCTGAAACTTTCATAATTCTATATAAAGGACAACGAGATGTAATGTTTATATTTTGAAATGTTTAGGCTATTTTCCTCTTATGTAATATGTTGTATTTAAATGTTGTATATCATCTGTCCGTATATAAAATAGCACTATTAGTTGCTATGGATAGCACATTTCTTGCATAATATCCCTTCATTTCCCTGATGTTTTCTAACTAAATAAGAGATCACTTTCAAGCATATGGATTCTAATCTTATATCACCCTTCGGCATTTTGGAAAGCCATATCATAATTTGCTAAATGAAAATGAAACACCAAGTTTATCCAGTAATTGGAGTAAAGTATTACAACCTCCATCATCTAAAAATGCCTCCCTTAAGAAACACGTAACTTTTTACAGAAAACTAGTCAAGGGTATCTATAACTGGATGAGGACGGACATTTATGAAAAACGTGCTTCACAAGACATTTACTTTGTGGTGCTGATGTTCATGGGTTCTTGCAAGGCTTTGATTCCCTTTGAAACTGTTAGGTTCTAAACTTAAGTATCATTAATCCAAGAGAAGAATCCAAGAAATAATGTACCGACAATTACCTGCTACACTCACCTCATAAGGGTGAATGGACACTGAGGATATGGGCATTCTAAACACACGTCAGGTGGGGGTAGGTCTTTTGCAGAAAAGAAGAAATTATGAAGTAGCTACTCAGTAAAGTCAGAGGGGGTTGTTCTCCCTGATTACAATACATAATGTATTGCACAATACACAATAGTTTATGTCTATTATTTAAAACTCCCCATGAATTTTCTAGAGGAAAAAAAGTACATCACCATAGTAAGGCTATGGACAAAAGAAACTTGTCTGAAAATAAAATTGTAGTCAAGGACTTGAGTGTTCAAGGAAGAGAATTTTCTTTAGATTATTAATATTTGAACTGTATATAAAGGTCTATTCCCATATGCATTTAGTTTTAATTCCATAAATACATTCACACTGGGCCATAAATTTATAAAATATTCTGTGGGTTTATATTGTCTTTTAAATGAATTAGAAATCTTATTTATACAAATGCACAAAGTATTTATCTCCATATATACTGTTATTAACCTATCTGGTTAAAATGCAATTATATAGTTATTAGGTTAGTGATTTTTATGTTGTTTTCTAGATTAAAATGAGTGAAATGTAGAGATTACTTTTGAAAAAGAATTTTGAATTTCATTGGTGCAAAGTTATATTCACCTCACGACTGCTTAGCTTGAGCATTCTTGGGTTGGAAGGCCCAATATTTATGCAGAATGTGCCTCAACTTAAACCCATATTGCAAACCTAATAGACTTCTAACGATATGCCACACAATGGATTCTCAAGGAATCTAAAAGGAAAACAAAGAAACCAACTTCTAGAACTAATAAGTGAATTTAACAAGGTCACAAAATATAAGATAAGCATTCAAAAAATTAGTTGTACTTCTGTATCTTGACAATTACAATATAGGCACCAAAATTAAAAATACAGTACCATTTACAATTGATCAAGAAAAGTATATAGATATATAAAACATGTAGAGGGTGTTTATGCTGTAAACCACAAAATACTGAAGAAATAAATTTTAAGAAGTCCAAATAAATGGACATAAATAATCTTTCATGGATTAGAAGACTTAACATAATAAAGATGCCAATTTTTTTCCAAATGGATATATAGATTTAAAGTAATTCTTAAATGCCCAGCAAGATTTTTTTCCAATATAGGTAAACTTTTACTAACATTTATATGTAAATTCAGAAGTATAATAATAGCTAAAACAATTTTGAAAAATATAAAGACATAGATCAAATAGAACAATATATAGGTATCCCTTGCTTTTCAGAAGTCTGAATTATGCCACTTCACTTTGACCAAAGACCCACATTACTATCTGTGTTCACCCAACAAAGGAAATCTGAAGAGGATTTTTATGAAGACAAAAAAGCAAAAAAGAATTTAGCATTTGTTTTGCAGTGAGCTTGTCTAGAAGCAGCAGGTACTCAGAGCAGTGGAGAGTGGCCCTACCCAGCTCCTTCCATAGGAACTCAGCATGTCACCATCAAGTCACCATAGCTTTGCTATGTACACTATGTCTGGAGCATCTTATCTGTTGATAAGATGTGTCCTAAGTTATCAGAAAAGCTTAAGAGGAGTTCTTTTTGGTGTCAAGGAACACTCAAAAATGTTTTCTTATAATGGTATTTGCTTCTTTGCTTTATGTCATTTTAGCTTATGAAAAATTTCATAGGAAGACTCTACTTTGGGATAGCAGTGAAAACTTCTAGAGAATGCAACTAGAAACTAACACAAATAGGCCAAACTGTTTTTTGACAAAGGTGAGAAAGCAATCCAGTGTAGGAATGATAGCTTTTTAACAAATAGTGGCCAGTGAACAGTATAACCATAAACAGAAGAAAAAAGAGAGATGGAGTAAAAGAGGGAAGGAGGTAGTGAGGGAAACAAAAAGGAAGGAAAGAGGGAATGTTAGGTAGATGATAGACACACAGGCAGGCAGATATCTGATCATATTTTAGAATGATAAAAATGGCAGAGAAATACACAGACTTATAGCAACATGTATATTGCTATATATAATATATATGTGCATATTACATACAGACAAAATGTGAATGTCTTTATATTTACCTATACTTTGCATATGAAGAATACACAGAAAGATTTGGGTTAGTAGAATCAGGAGAGAGAATTAGAGAACTGAAGGATTGTGTTTTCAAATCACAGAGGTATGATCATCGGAAAGAGAACTATGGCAATTTTTTCAAGTTTATTTATTTATTTTGAGAGGGAGAGAGAGAATTCCAAGCGTGTTTCTTGTTGTCAGCACAAAGCCTGATGCAGGGCTCGATCCCATGAACCATGAGATCACAACCTAAGCTAATATCAAGAGTCGGATGCTTAAGCCACTGAGCCACCCAGGCACCCCTGTGGCATTTTAAAAGAGGCAATCCACTATAGACAGGTGTCCTCATAAATTTATTAGGACTGAATAAAAGCTTCCTCTAAGCCTAATAATGGTAGTTCCTGCCAACATTAACCTTGAGATCCTACCTTGATATCCTTGAGATACTACCCACATTTGCTTCTTAAAACTATTAAAACTGATATTTTAAGTTGTTAGTGACAGAAAGGCTACTCAAATCAGCTTAAGTAAAGAGAACCTCAATGGCTCCTGAGTAGAAGATAAACTTTGTTCCAAGAATGATCTTTCTTTCTCTGCTTTTGTTTGATCTAGGTTATGATCTCTCTCTCCTAATAGAAATGATTCTCTTTCAAATGGCAAGAGGGGTTAGTGACACAGAAGAAAGAGAACTTTCCTCTTGCCACTTCATTCGGTTTACGTTTCAGGGAAAGTATCTCGTTGGTCTGACATGGAAATAATACTTATACTTTTTGACACAGATTTGCCCCATGGCAGTAAGATATTATCATTAGTCCAGATCTTGGGGCAGAAAGAGCTGCCCAAGAAGTAAAGAAAGGGCTGCTGCGCTGTCATTCTAAGTTGGTTCAGCATCTTTGCCTCTCCACTCTGGTATCGCTTGGTTCATTATTTTCTTCAACACGGGACTCACATTGGCGCTAATCATAAAGGGCTATGGTAAGTAATTGAGTAAAATATGTACTTGTTGAATTGAATCTGAATTTATGTCAGTAGCTTATACTTGTTCCATCTCTAAAGGAAGCATATCACCATGAGATGGCACCAGAATTTTATATATTATATATTTTATATATTACATATTGCCTTCACATATACTATAACATTTTCACCACAGGTGCTCAAAAAATAACATGACAAATAAATGAGTGAATTTACCTAAAAAAACAAGTGTTGTTTGCTTATTCATTTCCTATCAAAACTTGACTTTTTCACCTTTTTTGGTTTGTTTATGCAAAATGGTTAAAACCAAATTCTCTCATGTTCTGTATATGAACTTTGTTATGGCCCTTGAAACTAAGCAACTCCTTTTGGCAAGTGGTAAATCACTCTTTATAATTTTAAGAATCTGTTGAATTTAGTATCTGACATATATCAGAAGCATGTTCAGTTCTAGAAAACTAGGTCATATATACATCCATCAAAACTTAGAGCACAACTAAGAAGGGTATATGTAATACAATGATTAAAAAAAAACTTTTTGTGTGGGTGTCTGGGTGGCTCAGTTGGTTGAATGTTTGACTCTTGATTTTGATTCAGGTCATGATCTCACAGTTCAGTTCCCGATAAAAAGCTCTGCATCAGGCTCTGGCCTGACAGCATGGAGCCTGCTTGAGATTCTCTCTTTCCCCTTCCCTTACTCGTGCTCTCTCTTTCTCAAAATAAATAAATAACCTTTAATTTAAAAAAAAAACCTTGTTGTGTAAAATATAAGGTTCTATCAACAGATACCAGTGGGGTGTGCATATTAGACCCAATTAAACTAAATATATCTTAACTTGAAATGGATTTTAAAATAGAAACATCTGCTACAACAACTTTTTGCCTAAGACACTTCTCTTCATTAATTCCTATAGTTCTCTTATGACTACATTAAGAATGGAATATCTCCTACAATTGACATTCCAATGAATGACTTGTCTCCCTACTGCAAAAAAATTAGGAATAAGGATACCCAATTCAAATTAGTAGGAACCGGGCATAAAATGTATATATCAGAAAACACCTACTGTCAATACATCTATTTTGTAAGTCTTTTGTACTACCTGGAAATAAATCTTTTGTTAATAACTTTCAAAATGGGGACAAGTATAATTTAAAATTTAATATATTTAATGATCTTTAAAATTACACTGTTGTCTTTCCACAGATCTGCATTTCTTCCTTTTCCCTCAGAATCTGTTAATTTTCTTTCTTATTATTTCAGTGTTTCATCACTTATTTTGAATGTGGAGGGCTTTAAATATTAACGTGGGTCAAAATATTCTGTGTGACTGATGATAAGTTAGAAATTAATTCTTTACAGATTTGTTTCCTAACAAATCCCTCATGATTATTAACAGTCTCCGTTGTCAAATACTGTCAACCACTAAATCATGTCATCAAAAATATTAGAATTACGCAACATAAAAATCTTCATTTCATATGGCATATTACTTTCCTATGATATGTAAATATCATGTATAGAAAAGTCATGTATAGAAAACACGACTAACACTTTTAGAATAGATCATAGAGAGCTAAAAAGTGGACTTCATGTAAGCAATTCAAAGCAATTCAAGAGAAAGTTTTTGGTTAATGTTAAATTGATCACTCATAATTTTGAATAAAATATGAATATTGCTTTAATTAACATAATTAATATTTAATTTTATTAAAAGGGAAAACATTATATATAAATGCAGTCATAGGAGTGATATAAATGGGACTTCATAGCCAAGTGGATATAACAAAAATAAGAAGGTGAGTATTTATTATAAGTGTATATAATGCTGTTTTTATATATTATATATGTATATATAATATATTTTTATTATGATTTATAACATTTAATATGATGTTATAATGCAGGTACTATTTTATTCCACTTTACAGATGAGATAACCTGAGAAGTTGTGTGAACTAACCAAAGTTAAAGTTAGTGAATAATGACAGCAGGATTGCAACACAGAGAGTTGGGCTTCCACAGCCTGCTCTATGCTATCAGTTCTACTGACAGTTACAGGTATGAAAGTGATCAGCCTCTTAAAATTTTTATTTATTTAAGAGTGTCTGGGTAGGTCAGTCAGTTGAGCGTCTGACTTCAGCTCAGGTCATGGTCTCTTAGTTCATGAGTTCGAGTCCTGCATTGGGCTCTGTGCAGACAGCTCAGAGCCTAGAGCCTGCTTCATATTCTGTGTCTTTTTCTCCCTCTCTATGCCCTACCCCCACTTGAACTCTGTCTCTCTCCCTCTCTCAAAAATAAATTTAAAAAAACATTTAAAAAATTTTCTTTTATTAACACTTATTAAACAATTCAGATATTACTGAATAATTTCATAATTGCTAAATCAATAATTTCTGTATTATTTTTAATGACCCAAGCCTTTATTAAAATCAATCAATACAGCCTTGTGGTTTTAGCTGTTTCTAGCTAATCAATTGATTTACTAATTATGCTGTTTGAATTATACATGTTTATACAATGCATATATATCCACATTAAGCAAAATATATTTTTCTCATTTAAAAAAATTTTTATCATTAGCTTTTAACTTGTTTATTGTATGCATTGATTATTAGAATATTCTATACAAAACTAGACCACTTTCTTACACCATACACAGAAATAAACACAAAATGGCTGAAGGACCTGATTGTGAGACAGGAAACCATCAAAACCCTCGAGGAGAAAGTAGGAAACAACCTCCTTGACCTCCACCACATCAATTTCCTACTTGACACATCCCCAAAGGCAAAGAAAATGAAAGCAAACATCAACTATTGGGACCTCATAAAAATAAAAAGCTTCTGCACTGCAAAGGAAACAATCAAGAAAACTAATAGGCAGCCGACAGAATGGGAAAAGATAGTTGCAAATGACATATCAGATAAAGGGCTAGTATCCAAAATCTATAAGGAACTCACCAAACTCCACACCCAAAAAACAAATAACCCAGTGAAGATATGGGCAGAAGACATAAACAGACACTTTTCCAAAGAGGAATCCAGATGGCTTACAGGCAGATGAAATGATGCTCAACATCACTCATCATCAGGGAAACACACATCAAAACCACCCTGAGATACCACCTCACACCAGTCAGAGTGGCTAAAATGAACAAATCAAGAGACTACAGATGCTGGCGAGGATGTGGATAGACGGGCACCCTCCTACACTGTTGGTGGGAATGTAAACTGGTGCAGCCGCTCTGGAAAACAGTGTGGAGGTTCCTCAAAAAACTATCCATAGAACTCCCTTATGACCCAGCAATAGCACTGCTGGGGATTTATCCAAGGGATACAGAAGTGCTGATGCATAGGGGCACATGTACCCCAATGTTCACAGCAGCACTGTCAACAATAGCCAAAACATGGAAAGAGCCTAAATGTCCATCACCTGATGAGTGGATCAAGAAGATGTGGTGTATATATATCTATATATATACACAATGGAGTATTACATGGCAATGAGAAAGAATGAAATATGGCCATTTGTAGCAAGGTTGATGGACCTCAAGGGAAATAAGTCAGGCAGAAAATGGCAGATACCATATGTTTGCACTCATAGGTCTAACAGAACAGGAGAAACCTAATGGAGGACAGGGGGAGGGTAAGAGGGAAAGAGTTGGGGAGAGAGAGGGACGCAAAACCTGAGAGACTATTGAAAACTGAGAACTAACTGAGGGTTGAAGGGGGAGGGGGAGGGGGAAAAGAGGTGGTGGTGATGGAGGAGGGCACTTGTGGGGAAGATCACTGGGTGTTATATGGAAACCAATTTGATAATAAACTATTAAAAAAAGAATATTCTATATGATAATTTGTCAAGGTAGCTTATATGTTTTTTTTAATGTTTTTTAATTGATTTTTGAGAGAACACAAGCAGAGAAGAGGCAGAAAGAGAAGGACAGAGGATCTGAAATGAGCTTTGTGCTGACAGCATGAGCCAGATGTGGGGCTTGAACTAACAAACCACAAGACCATGACGTGAGCCCAAGTTGGACACTCAACTGACTGAACCACCCAGGTACCCCTGGAGCTTATCTTTTTAACTGATTGATAAATGTGGACTCTTTAAATCTCCATTAGAAGATAGTAACAAACTTCTGTTATGTTCCTCAAAAGTCAGTGCACTTTGATATTTTGATACTTTTAAGTTTCAGGTCAACTGTCAAAGCTACATGGGAATTATTTCTACTTCTGTTCATAATTACAGTAGATTAAAATACATAAAAATGTTTTTTCTATCTTCAGTTTATATATATTTCCAAATCTCTAACCCAAACCTTTTACTTTTCTTGGTCACATGTTTTGCAATGTTCATTTTAAATGCCTGAGGCAATTATTTGGCAATTTAATGACAAACCTTATATTTACTTTTTCTCAAATAACTTATTTTATTATAAATATAAATCATGACCTAATTTTTAAAAGTGATACTTAAGTAAACAAGCAATAAAATTATTTATTTACTGAATTTTATTATTTTTCTATAATTCCTCAGTTGAAATCAATAATTAAAACCATCTATTATTTTCATCTATATAATTTTCAAAGATAATTTTTGCTTAATACAGTTTTATTTGTAATTCAATAAATACTTATCGAAAAGCCTAGTATTTGTCAGACACAAGTTAGGAGCTGAGAACACAGAAGTGATATAAATATAACCCTAGATTCCTAACCTGGAAGAATCTAGAACTACTTTAAATGTAGTAGTGAAACAAAATAGACAAGAATTATTAAAATTTAACTGAATAGGAGATAAAACAAGAAATGCATAGTATGAGGAAAGCACATATATTTCTGTTTAAATGTTGGAAATAATCTTATGAGCAATCTTCAAGAATGATAGATTCCTAGAGGAAACTGTACTAGGGCATTCACACCAGAGAATCAAGTTCAGTCAATGCTCATGTATGCTAATCCTTCCATGCTATTTCTTTAAATAACCTATATAATTGTGACCCAGATGGTAATTCATGGAATTACCCTTTGTTATCTGTTATTACTATTTGACAGCTATCAGACACTTAAGCAGAAGTTTGATTTTAACATCTGTATAAATATATACATATCCATATATATCATAGATAGATCACACATATTCATGTACATAAGCATGAAGACACACATTTTAGGTCCTGAGATTTGATTTTGTAGATTTAAACAAGAAAACAAACCAGACTGCAGTTTTGATTGTAAACACACAGACACCCCCTATAGTTAACTTACACGAAGATAGAGACAGAGTTTCCCTTTGGTACCTACATAAATCATGCAGAAATTAGCTATGATAATAAACATGTATTTCTTACCATTCATATGTAAATTTAAAATAAAGGATTTAGTTAGAAATCATTTTAATATACAGCAGTATTTCTGGCTTTGAGTACTTTCTGAAGAATTAATATTTAGAAATAGCCTGAAAGCAAGTACCAAGCTGCTTTTTAATTAAATGGATGTACTAAAGCAGGGAGTTTGAAAACATCATGTTCATAAAGGACTTCATGAGATAAATTGTTGGTAATCTTGGATGAATAAGTTAAAGGAGGAAAATGCCAACTGATGCAACAATATATAAAAACATCAAAATTTTCTTACTTTCCTCACTACTACCTGCAAATACACAATTCAAGATAAAATAACAGCTTTGACAGAATAGATTAATACCTAGAAGAGCTTATTATTTTGATTGACTTTTAAAAAGGTAACAAGGAGGAAAAGTTTCAATGTAAAATCAGATGAATATCATGAAGTTTATAGTAATTATTGTATTGGCTATAAATAATATGTGTTTGGACATTGTTTTGCAGAATATGTAAATGTACCTGGGTGTAAACAAGTAATATACAGGTGCTAATTTAAATAATTTTAATAAAATTTGATAAATTCGAGTGGGTCAGTTAGTTAAGTGTCAGACTGGGTGGGTCAGTTAAGTGTCAGACTCTTAATTTTGGCTCACGTCATGATCTCACAGTTCAGGGACTGAGCTCCAGTTTGGACTCTACCCTGACAGTATGGAGACTGCTTAGGATACTCTCTCCCTCTCTCTCTGTCCCTCCCCTGTTCCTGCTGTGCTCTCTCTCTCTCTCTTGCTCTCTCCCTCTCTCTCAAAACAAATAAACATTGAAAATAAATTTAATAAATGTAACAAAACTAAGTTGTCTGGTATTGTAAAATGTGGAAGTGTAAATGTTGTCTCTAAGTCATGGTCACAGAGGTCAGAGAATGTTAACAACATCAATGGAGCAGTTGTCTGATTTGCATAACCATAAAACTTCCTGATTTGTGAGTGTAGGAGAATCATTATATGTGTCTTAGGCATATTTAGGAACATATTTAAAACAGTCACAGTAAAGGTGTGAAAAACAATATTCTTTGGAGGATAAGCCATAAAAATGAGCTCTCCACTATAGATTTTAGGAAGACTCCTAGTTTTCCTGGTCCAGTGTCACTTGCTACCACTGCAAATGTGTATCAGGGGCCTCCTGGTCTCTCAGCCTGAGGCTGAGTAATATCGTTTGTTGAAATACTGTCCACAGTGGGAGTGTAGCAGTTTTCAAAGTAAGAAAAAGCTCATCTGTATTTTTAAGGCAACCAATGGTCTATCAAGAAATCTACCTAGGAATGAGTGTTTTAATGGGAAGGATCAATCTACGTAATTGAAAAATTTCCTATTGTATATATTTGTCTTGCTGGATAGATTTCTATAATAAATATAAAATGGAAAGATTCCTGTAGCCATTTTCCACTTATTGCATTTAAACTAATAGAGTAGATGAATGTAACATGGTTCGTTATAGTCAGCAGCCTTGTTGCCAAATTTTGACAGAGACTTGATATCTAATATCTGTTCAATTCAAAAAGAAATTAAAATAAAATATACTAAAGGAAGAATTACAAAATATTTTTGACACTAAATAAATTAACAATGATAATCCTCAGAACTTTCTACTATTTTATGTCCATAAGAAAAAGGGGGGAAATGTGTACAGAGTGAAGAGGAAAAAGTAAAACCTTTCTTATGTAAAGATACCAAATTGTCTACTAAAATACTAAAATAATTGAGTCTAGCAAGAGTACATAAGGTCATAAAAATCAATCATACTTTTATATGCTGACAACAGAGTTGGAACTAGATTTTAATAAAATAGGATTTAAAATATCATCAAAAGCATGAACTTAAGGATACATTTTTAAAAACATATCCAGGAACTATACTTCAATAACTATGACATATTACTGAGAGACATTAAATAAGACCTAAATAAATAGACATATGTCACATTCACGGTTTGGAAGGTCAGTACTGTTGAAGTCAATCCTCAATTGATCTGCAGATTTATTACAATCAAAATCAAAATTCCAGCATCCTCTTTTTAAATATAAATTTTCAAGTATATTTAATAATGTACATAAAAATTGCCAGGACCTAAAACAGTCAAAACAAATTTAAGAAGATTAATGAAATTGGAACGTTCACATTATCTAATTTTAAGAGTAGCATAAAAGTAGAATCAAGAGAGTGTTATTGGAAAATTGTTAGACAGGTAGATCGATAGACTATACAGTCCAGAATTAATTCCAAACATATCTAGTCAATTGATATTTGACATAGTGCCAAAGCAATCTAAACAGAAAGCAGAGTTGTTGTTTTTTTCTTTTTTTAACAAATAGTGCTGGGAAATTAGATAGCTTTATGTAAAAGAATGAACCTTGATCCTTTACCCCCAATATAATAAAAAAAACCCTCAAAATGTATCCTAGACCTAAATGTAAGAGTTAAGATTATAATATTTCTGAAGGACATATAGCAGAAAATATTTGTGACCATTAGTTAGGCAAAATTTCCTTAGATTGAACACAAATTTGGAAGATATTATAGGAAAAAAAGGACAAAATTACCATTATGAAAATTAAAAATGTCCATCCTTCAAAAGATACCATTAAGGTTTTAAAAAGAGAAATGGCAGTTGAAAGAGTTTTTCAAAACTCATTTCTGTTAAAAGTTGGTATTCATAATATTTAAAGGAATTTTTAAGTAAAACAAAGAAAACAACCCAGGAAAGAAAAGATTTGAACTTAATGTCACCAAAGAAGATATATGAACGGCCAATCAGTACAAAAAAGATTTTCAAAAATTGTGGTCATTAATGAAAAGCAAAATAAATTGCTAATAGTAACAGGCAAAACATACAAAAACAACACCCTGACAATTCCAAGAATTGACAATGATGTCAATAAACTAGAAATTATACATTACTGGTGGGAGCACAAGTGATATAACCACTTGGAAAACAAAAGGTTATTAGTTTTTTAGAAACACTATACAGCACTATAACCCTGCTCCCTGGTATATACCCAAAGGAAATGAAAATTATCTTCACACAAAAACCTGCATGGCAATATTTGTGTGAGCTTTTTTCATCATCCTCTAAAATTAGATACAGTATTATGTGATTTCACTTACATGACGTACTGGAAAGTTAATTTACTGGTAGAACAGGCAATGGGATAAGAATTAACCACAAAGGTGTCACACAGGAAATTTTCAGAGTGATGTAATTGTTTTAGATAGTGTTGTAGGTACATAACTCTAGCTCTAAATTTGACTCTGTATTTGCCAAAAATCATGGAACTGTCACAAACAATAAATTTTGCTACATAAACATTAAAACCAAATCATTTGGGAGTGTTACAAGAAAAAATGCAGACTATGACAAATGAATCTAACTATATTACAAATATATATTGTAATATTTAAAATATACTTAACAATTTATGAAGAGTATATTGGAATTTTGATTATAATTGTAATCAATCTGCAGATCAATTTAGGAGGACTGGACCTATTAACAAATACATGATAAACTCCATCAAAAGGTATAAATAAAGTAGCTAGCTGAACTTATTAAAGCAATATCCTTTGATGGTTACCTCTAAGTAACTCTGAAGAACTATTTTAACTGAACACTATGAGGTAGAAGACAGAAAATAAGTTTATATAAATACTGTATTCTAGGTTATCATTTAATATTTTTCTCAAAGCAGTACTGGTTAACAACTAAATGGATATTCATACTTCAGAAAAAGGTAAACATTATGAGCCAGGCATTTCACTGTCTGAAAAAGGATTTTTTAAATGTGCTTATAGGAAAGAAAGAATGCTAAAATAAACCCTGTGGTACCAGATCAGAGTAGAAGATACCTGTATCAACTCGTATTTATCACAAAATATCTGCAGCTGGATAGACAGAGTGTTTTGTTCGCAAGACTGTGTACACAATGTATTTCCTAGTTCTATCTTGAGATAGACTAGAAGCAATGACACCTTACCAGGAACAGGCACACCTACAGCCCAGATCTTAGTTTCTCAATGTCACTATGCACCAGAAGGACCCAAAGCCAAAGCGCTGGGGACAGATGTCTACTTTTAGGGCTGCAGCAAAGGAAATACAAGATAAGACTGGAGGATCTTGTAGCATCAGAAAGGAATACTTTAAAATAGGGGGCATGTCAAGTGACATAGAAACTAACGTGAAAGAGCTCTTCATGACCCAATGTAACAGTTTAATTTTGGAGGCTTCCCCTATTCACAGCATACATACTAGAAATCCCTAGTTTTAAGAATCTACCGGAAACATTCAAAAGGAAATAGGTGTGAATTGAAAATATAAGAGTCGAAAGTACACAAAGTATGTATCCATTGCAAATACCAGGTTAGTTCTACGGCTATCAATTGCTTTGCCCGACTGGGTAATGTATGGACCTGTATTGAACACTGCTTGAGGACAGATGAGTGCCCTTCCCTCGCCCACAGAATCCCTCATAGGACCTTGAAAAAATTGACACTGACACTTTTTTTTGCCTTTAATATAGAAAATATAGATTATTTTACCAACTTATTTGCCCACTCAGTGAAGAAAAGTCATATAAATATTAGGAGTTTTAATGTTGTTTAATTGTATAAATCATATATATAATGCATAAGTATACTTTACACACTGCATTATTCTCTTGTTCAACATCTCATGATAACTTTTTCTGCTAATTAATAGATATTAATGTATGTTTTATATTGTATCATTATATATATTTTAATTAAGTTGGGTTTTATTTAAGGAAAAATGCAGATATCAATCCAAATTCTTACTTTATTTGGTGCCATTTAAGTATAATACTTACATGTAATAGCATGAAATACTTTCAAAGTATTTTCATAAATGTGATTTCATCTAATCTTTGTATTTATTGTGGGAAAAAGCTTTAATTAACCACAATAAAGTATAAAAAAACATTTTTAAAGAGCTCCTGTTGATAAAGGTTTTATCACCACTTTCCCTCCTTATCTATCCCAAAGCACAGACCTACTCTGGATTCTGTTTAGTATCACAGTGCTCCTTGTCAACACCAATTAACTCAGGAGGTGAACTGTTTGTTTTTCACTGTGACTTCCTCAGGCAATAAATAAAGACCCAGGAAAACAAAATCTGAAATACTTATGCTGGCAGGTGTATTGCCATGATTTATGGTCAATGTAGATTTTGCTCTTACAGTAAAGTCTATGTCAGAAGCATTTTGTCAATAACAATATTGCACAAAACACAGTCATAGTGATATTATTGGAAAAATGTATTGGTATATAGAAGCAGACTTTAGTTCATCAAGGACTGTTATTCTAATACAGATTTGGTGAAGAATGTTGTAGCTTCATGTTTGTCAAAGGGAAGGGAGAACTATTTGAGGCTCAACATTTTCCTAATAACACAC
>PJEM01018050.1:0-19950 GCA_004023845.1 Helogale parvula
TTGTATATTGAGAGGAGAAGGGCATCAGTCAAGGCTTCAAGAGAGTGACATTTCAATGGCCCTGGTAGGATTTTAGCTTTCGGGAATAAATAGCAAAGATAGGAAAGGGCAGAACACAGCTTGGGCTTAATCACAAAGCAAATGGAAGACCTACACATGCCTTATGTAAGGCATAAGCAGAACCACAAAGGGTGAAAACACTCAACTTACAGAAAACTATGGAGTTATAACTCTCTTTAAAGTATGTAAAATGAGAGGGCTGTTCATCAGAGGTAAGTTTGGAAAGGTTGCTTAAGACTAAGTTATAGAGATCTTGGTAGCTCTGGATACCTAGCTACCTAGTAGCTAAGGTACTTAACCTTAAGTCTATAGGCATCGAGGAATCACTGAAGCTCTTCAACACAAGAATAGCATGATCAGGGTTGTCAGTAAGACTAATCTAAAAGTGGAATGTAATTGTTTAGAGGAGGAGACAAGCCAGATAAGAAATAAGAATTCAGTGCAGAATTAATGAAGGCCGCAGAGGGTTATTTCTAGTTGTTTTTTTTCTTTATAGGTACTAGTGTACATCTGACACAGAGCACACCAAAAATTATGTTGGGTAAAGAAGGAGCCAGAAACAGTGTCACCTATGAGTCAGGACAGATCTGAATTTAATTAATTTGGAAGCAATCCGGTAGTGTGGTTGTTTTTGTGAAATGATCCTCTTGGCGCTGTTTGGGTCAAGGTCAGTGGTTCTTAGCGCTGGTGTCTTACAATGAGGAAGAAATAATAATATTAATAATAATAGGAAGAAGAAGAAGAGAGAGAAGAAGACGAAATAATAATAATTACCCTGGGATGGGACGCCAGATAAGTGTATTCTTAAGGTGAACTCAGGGGTAAATCTATGTGGCAACTAGGTTTAAGAATCACCAGTCTGGTGGGAAGAACATTTAACTGCTTACTTAGTGATTCCAGTTCTAGTCCTGGCTCTGCCTAAATTTGCTCTAACAGTGCATAAGACATTTAACTTGTTTCTTCATTGACCAAAAGTAATATGTACAGACATGCTACATAAAGCAACTTCTTAACATTCTAGGAGGACAAAACACTCATTTTAGAATCAGACCTACTTGAGTTGAATCCAAGTTCTCCTGCTTAGTACTTGTGTGACCTTGGGTAAATTACTCAACCTTTTTTAAATTATTTATTTATTTTTGTGAAAGAGGGAGAGAGGGAGAGAGAGAGAGAGATGGCTTGAGAAGGGGAGATCAGAGAGAGAGAGAGAGAAGGAGACACAGAATCCAAAGACAGGCTCCAGGCTCTGAGCTAGCTGTCAGCACAGAGCCTGACGTGGGGCTCGAACCCAACAGCGAGATCATGACCTGATCAGAAGCCGGACACTCAACCGACTGAGCCACCCACGTGCCCCTTGACCTTTCTGAGACTCACAGAAATATTCAGGAACTTGCTCTGGGTCATAAAAGAAACGAGAGGTAGAGATGGAACTTGAACTCAGGTCTGTCCCAAATGACCCTACACTCAAACCTTCTTCAGTCAAGGGCAAAGTAAAAGTGCACACTGACAGCCAGAACACTAGAGTTGGTTATTTTATGTCTGAGCCTCAGTTAACCCATTTGCACAATAGTGAAGTTTCGTTACATGATCTCTTCCATGTCATGCAACTGACAACGGTTGCAGTGAGCAATCACTGACTTCTCAGTGTATACCAGATGCTATTTAACATGGAAAACGTGCATAAACTTGAAGAACACGCATGAGCAACAAGCTTGGTGTTACCATGGTCTCCATGTTAAATATAGGGAACAGTGGTCAAAGAACTCACCAAAGATCACACAGCATGTGAGTATAGGTTTTGAAGCTATGTGATCTGTTGCCAGAACCCTCTCTTTTAATCACTACACTTTATTTTGAAAGCTTCTGCTATTGCTTGTATGCTGTATCGGTTGAAGTCCATTTTAACTGGGAAATGGTATTAACAGAATGTGCTTTTGAAGTGAAATGCCACTGTAGGCAATGAATGCCTCGTGAAGTATCTTAACACATTGTAGGCTCCTGACATGACAAAACTTCAGATCATTTTACAAAGTAACTTATTTCTTCTTCCTGGAAGGCTGCTTCTCACTTTGAAGGGTCATGGAATCAGAATCTAAAATGACATTAGCAGAAATGTGTAAAGAACAATAAATCTGCCTCCTGTGCACAGATACCACAGAAAAAGCTAGTATGCAATGGCAATCTCATAAAAAACATTATTAGCAGATAAAACGGCACTATGAAGTCTAGTGGGATTAATGGATGGGCAGTAAATCTGACAGATCTTGAATGAGGAGAATTTGGATTTAATGTCATTTAGAATTTGCCTACATAGAATCAGAATCACTCTGATAAATTATACTGATGTTAAATGAAGTTTATTCTCCTCCTGTCTATGAAAGGGACTCTCAGAACACTCTAGAGGGAATTTTGTGGTTTTGTTTTTGTTAGGGGAAGAAGAAAACAAACAAGATGAAAGAAGAATAGAACGAATTGATTGCTCCATCTTAGGGCTAAATGACCTCAAATACTCTATGACTTGGAAATCCTCTGATTTTGCAAAGAAATAGATTCACTGGTGTTCTTTCAGGGGTAGAGACAGAGCATCTTAAAGACCTCATAAAAATTCCCTTATCCACTTCCCCACTTAAGAAGCCTTAAATAGAATTAGAGGTAGGAGGCAAGTGCCGTGGAGATATAACAAAGTTATGGCAGGGAACTCAGCTCTATATTCTTCTAGGAAAATAGTGTTTATTAGCAAAATCTACAATATCAGGATTTTAATACTTTACCAACAGTATATTTAGAAATATGTCATTCATTACACTTCCTATAATTTTAGATGTCCAAAATCACATGATAAGTGTCCTTTTTCAGTAACAGGCATCTTCTCAGGTTCTCACTATTTAGTGTCACAGAAGAACACTGGAGAGGTATTAAAACCATAATCACTTCTCCTAATTCCCACCGGTTGATGGAAGGGGAAGAGAAAAAATATACATGTATATATACACATATATATTTATAAACATATTATTTATATTATATATATGTGTGTGTGTGTATATATATATATACACACACACACATATATATAGACTACCATGAATGATGCCACCCCACTTAGAAAACAGGTACACACACACTACATTTAAATTCTGAGAAAAGAAGAAAGGTATATTGATACCTAATTATTTACAATTATAATTATAAGCACATCAAGCCAGAGGTGCGTGTCCTACAATCTTGAAGACCAATTGTGCTTTCACTTAACAGGTTCTGAGTAGATGTTCTGGAATTTTGTTAAGTTGAGGCAGTTCATATGGAATTAAATCTATATTTCCGTGTTTGATTATTCACAATGAATCTATGAAGAAAACTCCCAAAGTTTGGATTTCAATCACTTGACAATGGTAAAGCATTACAGGTGATACTAACATACATTTAATTCACTGGGTCATACAAATGTAAATCAATAAGAGAAAATTTTATATACTTCCTCGGACTCCTTCCTGCCAGCAGTGCTAGCCAAGTGCATCTCTACTGAGCAGACTTTATAGCATTTCTACTCTAATTAGACTCTATCAATTTCCTCCCACAGTGAAATGACCTTGAAACATAGAAAGCTCTTTCATTGCTAGCTTAAAAAATGCTTTCTTGTGAGATTTCAAGCTCTTCTTCATTTCTCAGGCCTAACATCTTTCCAGCAAGGGCATTCTTAACAATACTCTTTGGAATGAATATGCCATAAATAAACATGTCTAACCTTCACCTCTTAAAAAATTAGAATTTCTGAGAAAAATGTTATGTTTTTTTTTTTAATCAGAACACTGGAAATGTTTCAGAGAGAGCGAGAAGGTAGTTAGTATTTTGTCTGCTCTGATTGACCTAATCTAAATTCTCTCAAAACTGACATAAGCACAAACAGGAGTCAGACATATATAAAGTGTTGGTTTACAATAAAAATCTTCGTTTAAAACCATGACCCAGATATTATGACCTTAGTGAACCTAAAGACTGATGTCAATTAGAGATTCCTTGTAAGTTACTTAATTCCTGGAATAATACATTTGTTTTTCAGAAACATAGTATTGTGTTTTGTTGCTGGAGAGACAAAACTTTAAGTTTCTATGTAGTTGTAAATGCCAAACGTCCCCTTGTCTTCAAAAGAAACCCAAAGTAGATTATTTTCAAGGAACAAATTGAAGAAAACACCCTATATTCTCAAATCTATGTTTTGCTCAAATACATAATTTTATGTTACATTGTAAAGCAATAAAATAAAATGAGACTGAAAATCTGTTAGATTTATTTGTACCAGTAGAAAATTATTATTTCTTGACATCAAAACATAGGTGATTGAAAAGCAGTCTTTGCTATAGTTTTATATGACAATATATGGCTATAAGAAATCATTCTTTCAAAAAGAACAAGGGCATCTTGTTCCCATTTTTCAAGGAGGGACAATGCCATCTTGTTTCCTCACTGGATGTACACGTCACAAGAACCTATGTGCTTTTGCTGGAACAAATAATTGAAAAAGAGTTTTTAGCATAGCTTGACATAGGTCCTTGCATTTCAGAGGCAACTAATGGAAATGGAGACTGGTGTCTGCTCTTGGTCTCAAGATGCCTGAAAGCAAGAAAAAGCCCTGGAATAATCTGTTCCAGCAGGATATGAAAAGACCCTGTGTGCCTAGGATGGAAATGGAATCACACTCATCACATTCCAAATCCTGGTGGACTTTGGAAGGTATGGAAAGAACACCGAAGTGGCCCCAATGATTCCATAAAAGTTAGATGAGAGACAAGATCCAGGCACAACTCTAATGGAACCTGAGCCACGTTCTACCCCAACCTGTAAGGGTGGAGAGAAAGTAGAAATGTGGAGGCTAAAGGGAGACATGGCTGCCCATGTCAGAACATCATATGTCACAGATAAAGCCAGGAGAAGCTGAAGGCTGCCTGCAAACACACCCACCCACCTGAAGAGGTGCAGAGGCTACCATTTCAGATGGGAACAGAACACACTAGAGAAAAGCCTCTTTACCACTAACTAGAGTCCCTATGTTAATTAACAATATTATTAATAGAGAATGCTCAGTGCCCTTACATACTATTTCTTGTCTAAGAAGATAAGCATATCTTTAACCATCTTTTTAAGATAAGAGAATATGAGAATTACCAGGAAGCTTAGAAATAATTTGACTTCACCTTCTCCTGTTTATCTTAACATGAAAAGGTTTTGGGCTATGAGATACAAGTAACTGTTTTAAAAACAAAATAGTTACTTTTCTGTGATCAAATAAATCCATTAAATGATGGTATAAGCAAAGTTTAAAAAGATTCTTAAATTATTAATTTAAGTTTAGTTTTTTGCTAACATGCTACTATGAATTGGGATCCTCCAAGGCATTGAGTACTAACCTGTAATGTACCTAGGAAATCACTCGAGGATTTTGTAAAAGTGAACCAGTATGGAGGTGAGGCCCAGGAGCCCGCATTTCTAACAAATGACCGGGTTATGTGATCCAGTGTCTGGGAGCCAAGGCTTAGAAGAGTCTGAAGGAAGTGGTTCTCTACTAATCATCATTTCTGAAATTAATTTTACCCCAAAACTCATTATTATTTTTGTGAACACTAATATTCCCTAGCATGCAATCTGGAAAATATACACAAACCTAATCTCTTGGTTAAAAGGAAAGCAAATACATCTCTCCTACACCATTTCCGGTATAGTTGTAAGTTTTGGTCTAAGTCTGGTGAACATATTTTAATTTCCAATTTGCAGAATCTGCATGAATGAGATGTTCTGTATAATTAACTAAAGACAGGTCAACAAGAAATATTATAAGGTTAGAGTGAGAAATTTATATTTTATATTTTTTAATTAGGCACTTTAGCATTTTATTGTTTTTTATCAAATAGGAAAGAGTTAAGCTCTGTTGAGGGCTCATTCTTTTCTCTGATGGAAAATAAATAACTAGTATTCCTCAGGGCAGAAACTAAACTCTAACAAGGAGAAAGAAAGGACATGTTCCTACTTTCTCATCTATGTAGGCATTCTGATTGATCCCTGGGGACTTTGCTTCATCTGGGCAGCTTTAATTGGCCTCACTTGGAAATTCTTTTCTCTTCACCTAGAAGAGAAGTCAAATCTTAGAGAGAGAGAGAGAAAACAATTTTAGAGGAAAAAGAAAATAAAAAGAAGAGAGAGAGAAAGAAAGGAAGAGATACTAAAAGAGAGGGAAAGAATGAAAGAGAAAAGGTGTGCCTGTCATTTTCCTTAGAGAATGTGCACGGCTTCCTGATTCCCCAAGATTACCACATGATAAAGGATTATCTCAAGTTCTCTCAGAAAGACTCTGGTGTGATTTTAAAAAAAAAAATAATAAAACATAGGGAAAGAGGTTTATATATTTGGCTTCACTAATGATGGATATTCTATTTTGTATTTTATGGGTTTAGGATCTATATTACGTATATTTCAAAGAATCCCTTTGCTCTTTACTATTTAGTAGAGCCCTAGAAGGACCCTTAGGTTCTAAACTAAAATCACTGGATCTCATTGACTTTTCTTCTGTACTTTTAACACCAAGAGTCAAGAAAGAGAAAAAGGAGCATTAGAGAGAAATGATTAAGTAGCCATTCCTAGACTATGCCAGTTTTTTTGCAGAAGGCAAATAAATATGATTACTCATAAAAATCTGCTGTCCAAAGCATTACCTCTCAAAGGTGGCTGCAGAGAGAGAATGATGGGGGAATTTTCCTGGTTCGTGATGCTCAGGACACAACCAGCTTACTAAATTGGAGTCTCTGAGTGCGGACCCCCAGTGTTAGTGCTTTTAAACCTCCCAGCCCCAATATTACTGTGTAGTCAAGGAGAACCACTGGAAAAGAGAGATACAGTTGTATCAACTACTTATACAATGTCTGTAACAACAGGGTTAGCTACTGTGGTAAGCACTTTACATAAACCATTTGACTTAATCTCTCAAAAGAAGCTTATAAGATAAATATTTATTATCTTCACTTTAGAAATCACAGACAGGCTGAAAAGGGTTAAACAATAACCTAATCTTACATACTTAGCTAACTAGGGTCAGAAGCCTGATCCTCTCTCTCAACACAACATACTCTAGAGGTCATGGCAGCCATTAACTTGAAACAACAATCTGGAAGATGATGCATGATAATCATTTGATCTCCTTTGGTACATCTCTAAGTGTGATACCTCTATTTTCACATTTCAACTATTATGACTATGCATGTAGGTCACGAGTAGTCTGAAACCTCAGTTTTTTCTGAAACATTGTATCTTATGAAAAGCTTTCAGATATCACTGTAACATTGATCCATAACCCGACATTCTACATGAAAAATTAAGTCAACTCAAGTATACTCTGATACTGTAATGGTACCAAGTTTGTATGATCTTAATAATAGTTCATATCACGGACAACAATTCTGTATTCCTTCTCCCCAACTCTACACATTAAATACTTTCTTTAAACTTTATAGAAAGCTAGTGACTAAGATATAAACTTTGTATAATGTCAAACAAATTTCTTTAGCCTAGTGATGAATTTCAAAGGAATTTTAGATCATTGATATCAAGCAACAAAATTTCATTCCCAATTTTAATCATTTACTTGGAACATGATGAACACCAGAGAAAAATCTCAGTCTTTACCCTCAATTGTTAGCACATTTAAAATACCTTGAAATATCCAGTTTCTGTGCAATTTCTGGAATTAAGGAAAAAGCATTCTATTTTGCCAGGTTTTAAAATGTAAATGGGCCTCTTCGAAAAACCTGAGCAATATTAGCAACACCAGCTTTAGGCTATCCACCCTAGCGTCCTCCAATGTTTTGTTTCACAACCAATGTGGTGTTCAAGGTTGTTAACTGACTTCTGTTATAAAACTCAGAGCAAATCTCTGCCATCCATCTATTTAAAGACTTAAGGAAAAAAGAGAAGACATTCCAAAAGTGAACACATTTAGCCAGTGATAGCTGCTCCTGTTGTTTCACTGGTTTTAACATTACCTCAGCCCTAGGGCAGCAGTGGGAGTCAGCATGGCAGCTAATTGCCTGACTTTAATTTATGCACCTGTTTGTTTACAAACTCCGTGTGTGGGGGGCGGGGGGGTGGATGGGATGGCGACTAGAAGCGTGCCAGGAGTAAATTTTCCCTTTTGGCTTACTCTGTTTTTTTCTTCAACTTGGACTACAGGCCATCCTACTTAGCAGGCATTCACTTCACACTTGGCCATTTGATTC
Organism: Helogale parvula; assembly: GCA_004023845.1. Lineage (NCBI taxonomy): Eukaryota > Metazoa > Chordata > Mammalia > Carnivora > Herpestidae > Helogale > Helogale parvula. The sequence continues at coordinate 8,322 of PJEM01018050.1, forward strand.
GGACTTAGCCAAAGGATTCGATTGTGGGAAATAATGACCAAGACTTGCATCAAAGTTGTTTTTCAGCTACTAAAAACAAAACCTAAAGTTTGCTAATGTTTGAAATATCCGTGCTTCTAGAGATAGGCCGCCATTACATTATATGCGTTCTGCCCTAGGGGTCTGCTCAGAGCCTCTGAACTTTTTCTGTTTGCCAAGTGACGTTCAAAGGAGAGAAAAGGTAACCGGATAACCCATAATCAAGTGATAGATTAATGACTGAAACCCTGGTAAGTTTCCTAAGGACAAAAGGATAAAAGAAAACAAAGTTACTCAAGGTCTGGAAGCAAAGCTGTAGGCTCACCTCACCGCGTTTTTTCGGTGGTGCTGGAACACAGGTGCGCGGGAGGCCCGCCCGAACGTCCAAGTGGCGGCTTCAGGACATGCGCAGTTGTGCAGGACCGCACTGCAGATTAATGTCCTGCTGCAGCCGTCTTGAAATTCGTAATAGACTCTGAACAAAGGGCCCCACATTTTCACTTTGCACTGTGTCCCACAAATTATGTAGCTGAATACAAAGAGTGCAACACCATCTCTGGAAAAATTCACAAATACGGTGCCAGTTCATCCAGGTTTCCACACTGATAGTCCTTAAATAGTGCGTGGAACAGATGGTGCTGCGACGTAGGGAAAAGAAGAACACAAATAACGTCCTTGCTATCACTGACCTGCCTGATGCTTCTGTTCACACGAGGAGTCGGAAGGTCCGATGGTGATACGACTGGGCAAGAACGCTGCAAATGTGTCGATCTTGAATTCATATCATTCAAAATTTTGAAACAATCGTGCTGAATTGTTTGCTGAAAGGCGTCAGGACTTCCATACTTCCCTAGTGTTTTCACTAACCCTGGACCCATCATCTTCCCAACAGGGTCCCCCAGAGCCCTCAACCTCACCCAGGACCCTTCCTCCATTGACTCAATGCTCCTGTAATCCTTACAGGACCTCCAGAACCATCATCTTCCCCACAGGGTCCCTCAGGCTCTCTAAGGCTCACTTAAGCGCTTCCAAGACATTTCTTCATAGCTTCTCAGCTCCCCCTAGGCTAGGCCAAGTTCCCCCAAAAGCCTGCAAAATTTCCCCAGTGTTCTCTAAGCCCCAGGTGCCCTCTGGACCCTCAGCGTCTCCCAGGTTCCCTTCCTGCATAGAAATTGGGTACATTCTCTTCAGGTGAGGTATCCCAGTTAGAGCGGCCAAGTTCTCGGGCTTGTTAAAAGTGGGATGATCAATGACAGCTTCCTGCTCCCTCCAGAAAATGTCCAGTGGGGAGAAGGGCGGTTAGAAAGAAAGAGTTCCTGTTCCTTAGTGCTTATTTGGGCCTGTGATACGAAACATGAAGGGTTAAGCTGCTGTTGAGGAACTGTGGGCTCTCAGAGGCAATGTGGGCTCACCGTTGCCTGGCTGGGGTGTGTTTTTCTGAATCCCCCAAAAGCTTTCCTGTAGAACAAGGAGTTAAGGAGTTGGAAATAAAAAGGGGATTGGGTCAGATAATCTTTAAGCACCTATATTTAGACTTTTGGTTTTTTTCTCTCAAACATTTTGTCAGTTATGGGTATGGTGATATATTTAACACAAACACGTAAAATGCTGCTTAATTGCTGTGACCCAATTTTGTCATTTCTTCATTTGTAAATATCTGCTGGAAACCTCAAAGCGGGAAAATGCAGAACTTTTTGGCCTTTCTCCACATCTGAGTGATTCCATCAGCAAATTCCAGTACTTCATTACCACCGGTTCACCCTTAAAAGGATCAGCTCTATTCACTGACTCATTTACTCTCCCTTTCAATAGATAAGGCCTGAGAACATACTGTCAGCCGCAGTAACAAGGGCGAGAAAGGGTGCTGGCATCGCTCCACACGTGGCGCCATGGTTGAGACATGCAGGTATATGGTGTGTTAAGAATGATGATAAGGGGCACACGGGGCTTGATGGGAACACTTAGAAAGGAAAACCAACCCAGATTTGGGGCAGCATGTCTTAGCAGAGAAAGAAAGAGATGTTGAGTCTGAGATCTGAAGTCTGGGTGAACGCTTCCTGGCAGAGTTAAGTGGGACAATTACAAGTGAGAGAAAAAACTGTGCATGATTCACACTCAAGAGCGAGCATGACACCCTCATAAAACGTATGGTTCGTTATGCAGGGCCTTGGTTGGTGGGTGGGAAGTGAGAAAAAAAATAGGATAGGGTCTCATATGTTAATCTAAGAAGGCCTGGCTTTATCTGAGGGCATTAGCAAATGCATGTCACTTTCAGCCAAGGAATGAAAATATTCTCGACTCTTCAGCAACCAACTCTGGACTCAAAACCATGTAAAGACTGACAACCACACCATAATAAAGTGGGCTGTTTTACTCAGTCATTTGCAAAGTTGTATTGCCTGCCTGCTTTGGGACAGAGATGATGCTGAAAGCTGGGAATTACAGTGATGAGCAAAGAAGTTTTGGCTTCTGCTCTCATACCGTTACAGTGGAGATAGCTTCTGGGCCAAGTGAAAATGGAAGACAAATGGAGCCCCCTCAATGTCTGGGTCCTGATTGTCCCAGCTGGCTGCAGTAGCCAATTTTGCTGCCCTGCTTTGCACAGATCAATGGGAATCAGGGGACCTTCTGCCTTACTTACCGTAGCTCAGACTAAAGTGAAGAACAAATGGCGCTCCCTGCTGCTTTTTTCAGTCTGGAGAAAAATTTCCAGTGCTAAACGATTCCTTGTGTGTCTGATTGTGGACAGCTTTGAACTCAAGCAAACGGAAAACAGGTAGACTCACCAGTGAACTAACAATACTTTTGCAGTGGGTGCAGATGACATGGCCCATTTCGGCACTAAATGAAATCCTTACGTTCCACCCAACAGGTAATCTTATCTAATCCCCTAAAGTGTTCTGTCTCCTTCTTTCTGTTGATAAGACTTTGGGAGTTCACCTTTGGTAGAAGGATTCCTGACCCTGAATTTCTCAAAATATACTCTCTTCCTGTCACCAAGCAAGGAGGACCACCGAATAGACACCAAACCAACTTTTCTACACTTGTATGGATTTTTACTATAGTTACACATATTCATTGAAATACACTAACTTGAAGACAGTTCTCCTTGCTTAATGCTGAGAAAATAATTCTAGGCATATGCAGTGGAGGTAATATCAGAGCCTTGGATTTCATAGAAACCTTCTCAGACTCTTAAAAAAGAGAAGAATTATTACATGGATATGCACATTGACTAGTAACTGAATCATCAGTACAAAAGAATTTGGGGATTCCAAGGTTCAAAATGCTATCTTCATTATGGTATTGGTGCCAGTGCAAAGCGATCGAGGTAGGTGTGTGCACATGTGCATCTGTGTGTATGTGTGTGTTTGTGTTCTGAGTGCACCTGCTTCTCAAATTATAAAGTATTCAGTCTTTTTACTCTAAGGGGGGCAGGAGAGGAAATTTTCTGACAAGTTGAAGGAGAAATGTATTTCATCTTAAAAAAAAAACCAGATTTCCATCTTTACACTCAGCGTGTATAAACTTGGATTTCAGAAACAAATTATCCACAATTTGCTTTGCTTGAGTTACCAGGATATTGAGAAAGGAGGAAAAAAATTAAACTAGATCTTACTGCTATTTGTTAATATTTCAGATATTGAGGGAAAATATTTTGATCGGAATCTTACTGCTACATCTTGATCTTGCTAGTGAGTGGACTTAATGTTAAATTGATAAAGTGTTAAGTTTTCCACTTACTACAGTGCAGGTCTGAAGCTTACACATCATTATTTTCAAGGAATGATTCCTTTAATAACACAATCATGTTGATAATAACTGAAATTGACTCCTATAAATGAACTATTTATTTTAATTCCAATATATTACTGAGTTACCCAAGAACTGAATCTTAGTCTCTGCAAAAATGGAAGCATTATTTTTTTGAAAACCTATCCCAAGAACATTTGCAAACATGTCATACAGTCCAGGTAAGTCAGCTCCTGAGAAGTTGTATATGGAAATACCAACTTTTTATTATGGCCTCCTAAGGAAAACTTTCTAACCTTGTTTTACTATATTTCTTTAATAAAATATTTATCAAAAAATGTTTTACAATTGTTTACTACCTTGATTAAAATTGTGTCACAATCTACAAATATAAATACTTTCATGTCTCTCTTGATATATGTGTGTGTGTGTGTGTGTGTGTGTGTGCGTGTGTGTATGTGGTGCGTGTATGTGTATATATATATATATATATATATATATGTATTTTAAAGGTGTTCAATTTTTTGTTTGCTGAACATTGTTATTTAGTATGAATAGGTATTGAATTTGTCAAATGCTTTCTCAGCATCTGTGTATACACACACACACACACACGTATATACACTATCTATTGTGTTTATTTGACAAAGAGAAAAACAGAAATATAGACTACATTTCATTGAGTTTTAGTGAACATATATGTATGTGTGTTAGTGTTTGCTAATTTTACCTGGTTACTTTTGCTTAACATAATATTTAAAAAATGACACTACAGTGCATAAATGAGAAATACTTCCCCTTTATTCCTCAATAGTTTCCTACCTTACTAATATACAACAATTTATCTGTTATATTGATGGCCATTTGGAATGTTTCAAACATTAGGCTTTTATGAATGAGTCTCCTATCAACAGTCTTGTACAAATCTTTTATGTGCATATGCTTTCAAATTTCTTAAGTACTACTGGATCATAAGATATTATGTTCTTAATTATATTAGAAACTGAAACAGTTTTCTAATATTGTATCATTTTATACTCCATGCTCATTATCTAAGTTCAGTTTTTCACATTCTCCTTAACTCTTTTAATTGTCAGACTTTTTTTTTTTTTTACTATTAACCACTCTAGTGGATGTCAAGTAGCATCTCATTTAGGTTTTAACTCATGTATTTCCATTATAACTAATAATGCCAAGATCATATGAAGTACTATTGGCTTTTTATAATCTCCACAAACTATCTATTTATGAGTGTTCTGCCCACTTTTTAAAATCGGTGTACTGTCTTGCTATAATTGGCTTGCGCTCTGGACTATAGTACTTTGCCAAATGCCTGTTTTATTTTCTTCGAGTTTGTGGTTTACCTTTTTGTTTTCCTGTGACATGAGCAACGAATCTCATTGTGATGAAGTCTGATCTCTCAAATAGTTTGCATTGTTATTGTTTTCAGAAATCCTTAAATAATCTTTGCCTACACTGCAGTTATGAAGATACACTTTCACATGTTCTTCTAGGAGCTGTATAGCTTTAGCTGTTATGTTTAGGTTTATGGTCTACAGTTCATTTTTCTGCATGGTGTGAAGTATTATTTAGGACTCCCTCTATCCCCATCCCAAAAAAGTTGCTTTGGCATCAACTTTTGAAAAAAAAACTTCATTTATCTGCAGAATTGCATTGACATGTTAAAAATCAATTTAACATATCTATGTGTCAATTTCAGCACTTTATATTAGGCACCCTTGATTTATTTGTGTAACTTTATGTGAACACCACACTGTCTAATAATTGCAGATTCAAAGTGAGTCATGAAATCAGTGTAGTAAGCCCTTCAGGTTTGTAGATTTCTTCAAAACTGTGTCAATTAGTCCAGGTTCTATGGGTCTTTATATAATTGCTAAAATAAGCTTTTCATTGCTTAAAAAAAAAACTTTTGAGATTTTTATTGGGCTGTATTGATTCTGTAAATCAACTTGAGGAAAATCGGTATCTTAATATTGTATCCTCTAACTCCCATCCAGGGAGATTCTCCATTCTGTATTTGCTTTGTACATCAGAAATATTTTATATTTTTCTGTCAAATATTTTCTTGCACACATTTCATTACATTTATCCTCGGTATTTTTGTTTCTTTTTTGATGTTATTTTGAATGGTATTTCTAAATTTTTATTTCCCAATTATTTGCTGACTCTGTGTGTGTATGTGTGTATGAGTGCATGAGTGTTTATGTGTATACTTCACCAACTTGCATTCTGTACCCGTGCCAAATTCACTTATTAGTTCTGTTAGTTTCCCTGTAAATTCCTTTGGGTTTTTCAAAGTGCACAATCATGTCTTTTAGCATTCTTTATGTCTTTTATTTCTTTTTTGTTCTATTAAACTAACCAGGACCTCCAGCACAATGTTGAATAGAAGTAGTTTGAGAAAACATCTTTCCTTGTTCCTGATCTTTTTGAAGAAAAATAATTAATTTCCTAAACTTAAGTATGATGTATGCTTTAGGATATTGGGAGATGAACTACATTTTACAGATGTTGATTTTTTGTTGGCTGAACATTATTATTTAGTATGAATTGGTGTTGAATTTGTCAAATGCTTTCTCGGCATATGTTGAAATGATATGGTTTTTCTCCCTTGTTAATGGGGTGAATTTCATTGACTAATTTTCATACATTAAATTCAACATTTCATTCCTCACTTGGTTACAGTGTATTATCCAGTTATCACTAGATTTAATATGTCTATATTTTTAAAGGAATTTTTTCATAAGTTCTTTGTTCATAAGTTGTATCGGTTAGTAGTTTTTCTTTTAAAATCTGTTATAGTTTTCATGCTCAGCATCACTCATCATCAGGGAAATACAAATAAAAACCACACTGAGATACCACCTCATGCCAGTCAGAGTGGCTAAAAGGAACAAAGACTATAGATGCTGGTGAGGATGTGGAGACACAGTCACCCTCCTACACTGTTGGTGGGAATGTAAACTGGTGCAGCCGCTCTGGAAAACAGTATGGAGGTTCCTCAAAAAACTATACATAGATACAGTATACATACATCCTCCCCTATGACCCAGCAATAGCACTGCTAGGGATTTACCCAAAGGATACAGAAGTGCTGATACATAGGGGCACATGTACCCCAATGTTCATAGCGGCACTTTCAACAATAGCCAAAACATGGAAAGAGTCTAAATGTCCATCACCTGATGAGTGGATCAAGAAGATGTGGTATATGTACACAATGGAGTACTACATGGCAATGAGAAAAATGAAATATGGCCATTTGTAGGAAAGTGGATGGACCTCGAGGGTATCATGCTAAGCAAAATAAGTCAGGTGGAGAACAGATACCATATGTTTGCACTCACTCATATGTCTAACAGGAGAACAGGAGAAACCTAATGGAGGACCATGGGGAGGGGAAGAGGGAAAGAGAGTTGGGGAGAGAGAGAGGGACACAAAACCTGAGAGACTATTGAATACTGAAAACGAACCTAGGGTTGAAGGGGGAGAGGGAGGGGAAAGAGAGGTGGTGGTAATAGAGGAGGGCACTTGGGGGGAAGAGCACTGGGTGTTATATGGAAACCAATTTGACAATAAACTATTTAAAAAAATAAAATAAAATCCATTATATTTTTATTATAGTATACATAATATTTGCATTATTTATAATGTATTTATAATATATACTATTTATTATATATGTTTAAATGAATCAGCTATAAATTTATATGCATATTTTTCATTTAATTCTTTATTAATGGGTATGATACCTTTATCAAATCAGGTGGTAAATTTTCACTTTTACTTTATTGTGTGAATAAAGTTACAATTAGAATTATGTCTTCCTTAAATACTTGGTGAATTGACCAAAGTAGTCATCTGGACTAATGGAGGGGAAAAAAAAAGAAAAATAAGCAACCAAAACAATTGGAAGGAAAATAAACAAAGCAGGTCAGAAGGTCAGAATAAAGATCTTGATTGCAGAAAGTCATGGGCAATCTCAAATCTCAGCCTAACTCTTTGCTCATAATTTAATTCTGTGTCACTTTGGTTACGGTCCAACTTTCAAGGAACTGTTGTCCCCCTTGTTAAGGTCAAATACCAGCTTTTTGGCCAAAGGTTAGGAGAGGAAGGCAAGCGACTTATATTGGTATTCCCAAAAGGAATACTTGGAAGGATGGAAGGGTCTTCCCCAAAGAAAATGAGGGCTAATACGGAGATAAAGGAGAGAGAAAGGAGTGAATGGGCAGAACAATGCGTGCCCGTTATCACCACCAGTTAGTATGGAGTTCTTTTATTAAGATGTTTGACTTTCGTTACTATAGGCTCTGAAAAGAGGGTTGAAATCCATGTGTTGTCAGGAGAGGGTTTGGTTTCCTTCAATCTAAAATATTAATATTACAGTCTTTCCAAATGGCAGTTTTGATGAGAAATAGTTTTGGGTCCCCAAAGCAGGTACACTGACAGTAGCTGAGCTCCTCCTAACAACCTGTATTTTTTTTAAACCTCACAGTAACCTACAAGCATTTTAATTGCTGGAGTTGCTGGAGTTAATCCTCCAATCATTTTCTAGCCATTGTTGTAAATAATAATCTTCATTAATGCAATGACACTAAGCACTAATCTTCTACTTTGCAGTAAGAAGTACAAGGAAAGCATAAAGATCGTTACTCAATAGGATAGAAAAAAAAAAGGAGACAAATGTCATGCAATTTAAAACCTTATAGCTAAAGAGAACCTCAACACATTATTTAAGATACTTAATTTTCACAACATGCCTGGATGCTAATCTTTAAAATCTCATACACTAAATGGAACTTTAACTCTTTTTCTCAGTTCTTTCTCTCTGGGATTGTAAATTCACTTACCCATCAAGAAATGGAATTTTGGGGGGCATCTGGGTGGCTCAGACGGGTAAGCTGACTTCGGCTCAGGTCATGATCTCGCAGTTTGTGAGTTCGAGCCCCACATCGGGCTCTTTGCTGATAGCTCAGAGACTGGAGCTTGCTTTGGATTCTGTGTCTTCCTCTCTCTCTGCCCCTCCTCTGTTTACACTGTGTCTCTCACTCTATCTCTCAAAAATAAATAAACATTAAAACATTTTTTAAAAAAATCGATGTTTTACTTATTTATTTTCTTAAGCTATTTGAATTGCTCAGCTTTATATGAAATATGAAGTAATGGTCCTTGTGTGATAAATTAAAAAAACTTTAATGGTAATGAGATAGTGACGGCAACAAGAATGTTCTGATGTCTGAATGTAATTGTTTGAAGTTCATAAGTTCTAGAAGTTACAGATCTTACTAGTCCTCAGTCTGAGATTCAGAGAAAATTCCTTCCAGGTAAGATAAAATGCTTATTGTGGGGAAGGACAGATGAACAAAGTATCTGTTCAGACTCCCAGAAACATAGAACTTGTGAGTGACAGTGGGTCCCAAGGATCATTCCAGGCCACACCTCTCATATCAACAACAAATAATAGGTCCTGAAATAGTAAATTATTTTTCCCTTTTACCCAGTTAGCTACTGCAGTGAGAACCAAGAACTTTAGATTCTCTCTTCAATATTCTTTTCCCTTCACCTCTGTATGGATCATAAATTAGAAAAATTACATCTATAAAATCCTGTAAACATGACAAGCACCATGTTCAATGGTTTATGTAAATCTCCAAATTAGTCCTCATAATAACTGAAGGCCAGGTTTGCAGATACGAATATTCTGCACCCTCCTCACCCTCCCGAGCGCGATTCTTCTGCCTCCTCCCAGTGCTCCTCACTCTCTCCCACAGAGTCTGTTTTTCTTATCCTTGCTGAAATTTACCTTTTTTTAATTCTGACCTGCTACGAATGACTCTAGCAATTTTGTTGTCTTTTCATAGGAAGTGATCACAGGAGAATAACATGCGACTCTATCTTCTGACAGGCATCCCTTTTCCACAAGCTAGAGAGTAAGCTTCCTGAAAGCTACAGTGGTGGCTTCTCTGTCTCAGAGCTGAGCAAATACTCTCCCTGCATGTGGTAGGTGACTGCCACTTCCTCTTGTGTGACTGGTTTCAAAGGTGGCATTGGCAAGAAAGCCAGTAAAATTAAACATGTCCTTTTTTTTTTTCTGGAGTATTTAAATCCATAAGTAGTTATCCTGAAAGGTCCAGGGTATTTTTATTTATTTTCATTTTTTGTTTGTTTGTTGACATATATTTACATTGCATTAATTTATGTATTTTTATTTATTTAAATCTAAGATAGTTAACATATAGTGTAATAATGGTTTCAGGGGTAGAATTTAGTGATTCATTGCTTATATACAACAGCCAGTGCTCATCCCAACAAGTGTCCTCCTTAAGGCCCGTCACCCATTTGTCCCATCCCCCAACCCACCCCCCTCCAGCAAACCTCAGTTTGTTCTTTGTATTTAAGAGCCTCTTATGGTTTGCCTGCCTCTCTGTTTTTATGTTATTTTTCCTTCCCTTCCCTTATGTTCATCTATGTTGTTTCTTAAATTCCACATATGAGTGAAATCATATGATATCTGTCTTTCTCTGGCTGACTTATTTTGCTTAGCATAATATACTCTAGTTTGATCCATATTGCAGCAAATAGCGAGATTTCATTATTTTCAACCACCGAGTAATATATATCATATATATCATATATACATATAATATCATATATATCACATTCACACATATCATATACACACATATATCATATATACACACATATCATATATACATATATATCATACATATCACATATACATATATCACATATATATCATATATACATATGGATATATCTATATCTACATACCAAGCACATCTTTATCCATTCATCAGTCAATAGACATTTGGGTTCTTTCCATAGCTTGGCTATTGTTGATAATGCTGCTATAAATATTGGGGTGCATATGCCCCTTTGAGCTAGCATTTTTCTTTTAAACACAGTAGTCTGTTACCTTTCACATGTTTGATATGTGGCTCAGCATAAGATGGGTTGATTTTCAACCTCAACTTCCCTTATTCCCATGTATCCACTCCAAGGACAAGGACAGACAGGTTGGGGAACTGGGGTGGAGTGACGAAGAGGCTTTCTGGTCAATACCAGTGAGTATTACCAAAATGGTTAAAAAGTACAATTTAAGGGCATAGGTTTTAAAAACCCATTCTGGAGAGCTGGGTACTGTAGTACAGACTGCTTATTATCTATTGCCTAGTTCCGCCTACATGGACTGGGAGATAATCTCTTCCACGTCTAGTTTTAGCCTCAACACTAATATTTCACACCTTGAAGAACTGACTTACCACATCAGGTTGTAGTTTCTTCTGCTGTTAGATTGGGAATGTGAACGAGTGAATCCAGCCCAGTACGGCTTTTTCAGGCCCACAGCTACAAATAAAAGCAGGTCCTGCTTTGAATGGGAGGCCTGGGATCAGATGATGCTTTTATTTATTTATTTATTTATTTTTAAATAGTTTATTGTCAAATTGGTTTCCATACAACACCCAGTGCTCTTCCCCACAAGTGCCCTTCTCCATCACCACCGCCTCTTTTCCCCCTCTCCCCTCCCCCCTCCCCTTCAACCCTCAGTTCATTTTCAGTATTCAATAGTCTCTCAAGTTTTGCGTCCCTCTCTCTCCCCAACTCTCTTTCCCTCTTCCCCTCCCCCTGGTCTTCCATTAGGTTTCTGCTGTTTTCCTGTTAGACCTATGAGTGCAAACATATGGTATCTGTCCTTCTCGGCCTGACTTATGTCGCGTAGCATGACACCCTCAAGGTTCATCCACTTTCCGACAAATTGCCATATGTCATTCTTTCGCATTGCCATGTAGTACTCCATTGTGTGTATATACCACAT
>PJEM01018051.1:0-10551 GCA_004023845.1 Helogale parvula
CTCTTTTCTTTTTGAGGAGCCTAGCTAAAGGTTTATCAATTTTGTTTATTTTTTCAAAAAACCAACTCTTGGTTTCATTGATCTGTTCAATTGTTTTTGTGGATTCAATCTTGTTTAATTCTGCTCTGATCTTTATTATTTCTTTTCTTTTGCTGGGTTTGGGGTGTTCTTGCTGCTCCCTTTCTAGTTTCCTTAGGTGTTCTGTTAGGTTTTGAGTTTGTGCTTTCTCTGATTTGTTGAGGTAAGGGCCATTTAAATTTTATAAGGATTTACAAATAGCCAAGACTTTCTTGAAGAATACCATTACATGATTTGTTTCACCAAATATCAAGTCACATCATGCAGGTACAATGCGAAATTAACCCAAGTGACAAAAAGACCAACATGGAGAAGAGAGCCCCAAAGACCCAAGCACACCTGGACACTGGCTTTGGGATAAATATGTCTCTGTAGAGAGATTTGAAAACAATAAACTTTTCAAAAACTCATGCTAGAAAAATTGTATATCACAGAGACAAAAAGAAACTTACCTCCCGAAACAGTATTATCAGCAAAATCAGTTTCTGGGTATCAAAATTTGAATGTGAAAGGCAGAACAATAAAACTTTTTTTTCATTGATATATAATTTATTTATTTAATCAGGAAACATTTGCAGCCTGCCAGGCACTGTGCTAGGCATTTAAACTCTATGATGACTTATCTTTTTTTTTTTTTAGTTTATTGTCAAATTGTTTAAATACAAATATAAAAAGTTACTTACACAATATTCTTAGGATATGAAAAGATTAAAAGATTATTTAAACTGAACACTCAAAACTCCTTTTTAGTTTTCTTTTTTTTTTTTTTTGTTAAGTTTATTTTTTGAAAAGTGTCCGTTAATGTCTTCTGCCCTTCTCTTCACTGGATTATTTGTGTTTTGAGCATTGAGTTTGGTAAGTTCTTTGTAGATTTTGGATACTAACCCTTTTATCAGCTATGTTGTTCGCAAATATCTTCTCTCATTCTATGGACCGACTTTTAGTTTTGTTGATGGTTTCCTTCACTGTACAGAAGATTTTTATTTCCATGAAATGCCAATAGATCATGTTTGCTTTTGTTTCCTTTGCATTTGGTGGTGTGTCTAGTAAGTTGTTCTGGCCATGGTCAGAGAGGCTGCTGCCTGCGTTTTCCTCTAGGATTTTGATGGTTTCCTGTCTCACGTTTGGTCTTTCAACCACATTGAACCTATTTTTCTGTATGGGGTAAGAAAGTGATCCAGTTTCATTCTTCTGCATGTAGCCATTCAGTTTTCCAAAAACCCTCAACGAAGTCGGGATAGTTAGAATATACTCAACATCATAAAGACTACTTACAAAAGACCCACAGCTACTATCAACCTGAATGATGAGGAAAAAAATGAGAGCCTTCCCCAATGGTGAGGAACAAGACTGAGATGTCCATTCCCACCATTACTATTTACCATAGTAAATATGGTCTTAGCCTCAGCAATCAGACAACAAAAGGAAGTGAAGGACACACAGACTGGCAGGAAGAAGTCACACATTCACTATTTGCAAATGACATGATATTCAACACGGAAAACCTAAGAAACTCCACCAAAAATTTACTAGAACTTATGCATGAATTCCACAAAGTCACAGGATATTAAATGAACATACAGAAATCTCTGCATTTCTACATGCCAATAATAAAGCAACAGAAAGAGAAATCATGGAATCTATATCCCATTTACAATTGATCACAAAACCATAAGATACATACCAATAAACCAAACCAAAGGGGTAAAAGATCTGTGCACTGATCTTTTCAAGAAATTGAAAAGGACACCAAGAAATGGAAAATCATCCCATGCTCATGGTTTGGAAGAACAAATATTGTGAAAATGTCTTCACCACCCAAAGCAATCTATGCATTCAGTGCAGTCCTTATCAAAATAACACCAGCATTTTTCACAGAGCCAGAAGAAACAGTTCTAAAATATGTATGGAACTGGAAAAGACCCTGTATAGCCAAAGTAACCTTGAAAAATGAAAATCAAGATGGAGGCATTAAGATTCCAGATTTGAAACTATATTATGATGCTCTAGTCATTAAGACAATGCAGTATGGGCACAAAAATAGACACATATAACAATGGAACAGGATAGAGTGATGAATCCACAAATGTATGGCCAACTAAACCTCACCAAAGCAAGAAATGCCAATTTCTACAAATCTAAACAAGAGCTAGTGAGCAGACTGTCACACAAAGACCTGTATAAATATATTTTCACTGCTTAATTCATACTTGTGAAAAACTTGAAGCAGTCCAAATGACCACGATCATGCAAAAACATAAACAAGCTGTGGAATATTCATGCAATGAAATAATATTCAGAATGAAAAGGGATAAACATGAAACAACATGGAAAATCTAAAGAGCATTACGCTGAGTAAAAGAAGCACAAGCAACACCATTCACACACTATGTCTCCATTTATGAATTCAAAGAACCAGAAAGTTTTATAATAGTTGTAGAAAGGACCTCCCTGATGGCCCTTGTGGCTCTGATTGGAAAAGAGCTTCAAGGCACTTACTGAAATGGTAGAAAAGTCCTAGGTCTTGAACTCAGATTTCACTAGTTATGAAAATACAAATTAAAAACACACTTCTGAATAACCAGTGGGTCAGAGGAAAACTCAAAAGAGAAACAAACAAACAAACAAACAAACAAAAATCTTGCCACAAACAACATACCAAAACTTCTGAGATGCATCAAAATAACCTGTAAGAAAATTTATATTGATAAATAATCTTCATTGAGAAAAAAGCAATATCTCAATACATAACCCATCTTCACACCCGAGGGACTAGAAAAAGAATGCACTAAACCCAAAGACAGCAGAAGGAAGGAAATAATGAAGACGGGTGCAGAAGTAAATAAGGACTAGACTGACAGTCGAGAAGACGGATAGAATGAGCGGCGGTGTTTATTTGTTGGTTGGTGAGGTTTGGAGGGGGTCTGACTGCTGTTTCCAGCCTGTGAACTCCTGCAGCTCTGAGACTGGAGGACGTAGGCAACAAGACCCAGGGAGCCTGTCATTATATTGTTCTTAGGTCCTCAAAGTCCCTAGTTGCTCTTATCCTTTCCAGCGTTCAGGTATGTTTTCGGTATGACTTCTGTGTAATACCCAGAGTTTTCGGTTGTACTAAGTGGGAGGAATGGGGAAGGTCTTTCTACTCCATGGAATGAGGCAGAAGTCCTATTGTTGTCAGCTAGGCTTTATCACAAATTTTCCTGAATCAACCAAGTGAAATCTGTGTCTCCAACCTTTTCATAGTTAGGTAAATAGGGATAAATAGACAGCTAAGGAATGCTACAGTCTAAGGAGTGTTTCAGTAAAAACCTACTGACCAAGGTGATTGAATTCAACAGTATTTTTATTTTCCCCAAATGTTGAATACATAAGTTAGGCAACTTGTTTGTAATTAATACATAAAAAATCATAACTGATGTTTATTTAATAATAATCAGAAACCCTTATTATGTTAGACACTTCAGAAACTGAAGAAATGACTGTTAATGATTGATAGTGTATAAATTTGTAAGTCATATAGAACCCATATTATTGTTTTGGAGAACGTAAAAAAAATCCAAACTGATCAATTATACTGCAATTAATTATTTTTTAAAATATTTTATTGTCATATTGGTTTCCATACAACACCCAGTGCTCTTCCCCACAAGTGCCCTCCTCCATCACCACCACTTCTTTTCCCCCCACCCCCTTTCCCTTCAACCCTCAGTTCATTTTCAGCATCCAATAGCCTCTCAAGTTTTGCATCCCTCTCTCTCCCCAACTCTGTTTGCTTCTTCCCCTCCCCCTGGTCCTCCATTAGGTTTCTCCTGTTTTCCTGTTAGACCTATGAGTGCAAACATATGGTTTCTGTCCTTCTCCGCATGGCTTATTTCGCTTAGCATGCTAAGCGAAATAAGCCATGCAATTAATTATTTAAAATGACTTTTTATTATAGATCATTTGGCTATTAATGAAATATAATTTAGAACGAAATCAAAGAATTGAATAACACTGCTATTATTTAAAAAGCTTTTGGAATAAAATTGATTCTGAGCTGTCTTGTTCTGCAAAACAAATTTTATTCATTGATGTACAAGGTAATTTTTAAAGCACCACTTTCATTCAGGGATAACTTTACATTGAAAATTTTAATTTTCACAGCTCATCAGGTTTCCTCTTGGACATAAAACATGTTACAATATTTTTATTTTTTTTAATTTTTTTATTTTTTTAATTTTTTTTAATATAACACTATTTTTTTTAACATATGCAATTATTTTTCGTCATTTACAATACAGTAATTACAATGACACTCCAAACAGAAAAGCAAAGTAAAAAATCAAAACCCCCACTTCTATTTCATGTAATTAGGCTTATACAGAAATTAACAGGTTAAGTACCAACTAGTTAATCACCTAATTTCACAGCTACCTGAAGTGGCATGTTTAGAGGTGCAGTAGGCATGACTTTGAGTAGATAATGAAAGAAAATGCAAAATGCTTATTGATTCATGATGTGGTTTCATCTTAGCTTGGGTAAACCATGCAGTATTTAATACATAGTAGCAAAATATTTACTATTGAAGCTTGAAAAGATATGAGTTCTATGTGTGCAATCTCTCATTTATGCATGTGAGAGGGTTTTCTTTTTGTTAATATTTTTACATTGTAGTACTTGTTTTGCTTGTTGGCGGTGTTTGCTTATTTAATACATTCTGTCAAGGACAGGAATTACATGCTGGTTTTTTTTCCCCCCTAGGGGGTGTGTCTTGGGTTTTTCCCTTATTATTTTCTTTACTTTATTTTTTTCTTCCTCTTCTTTTTATGGTGGTGGGGGTGGTTATGTTTAAATGAAGTTGCTTTTACAGCACCAAAGACTTAATCATCCATTTCCTACATAAAAGGTAGCTACTTTTCTGCATGGACCTCAAGTATACTGTAGTATAGAGGTGGAATTTAAGTAAAGGTATTAAGCAGGCTGTGTTTTAGCTTATAGGCCACTTAAAATATTTTTAAAAATCAATCTATAAACATCTTATTTTGCAGAGAAGCATGTCAAGGAGATCAATCAAAAATGTATAAATAAATAAATAAGTAGTTTTTGTGCGCATATGTTAGAGAAGCTCACAGAGAAAAATAAGAATATATTTTACCATGGAAGGTGTAGCATAGCAAACTAATGCTGCATCCTAATTTCATTGCATATTGTTTTTAGTAAGCTGTAAGGAATGGAGTGAAAATATCAATGAGTGCAATATGGACCTTGTTATATAGTATATATGGGGTGATCTTAATTTTAACAGAGAATATATATGTATGTATGTGATCGCCTCCCAAAAGTCATATAAGGACAGCTCTCAACCTAAAGGGCACCGCCCACACCGACTGCAATGACCATGGCCAGCGGAAGGAGATGGCTGGTCATTTCTGTGATGGCTCCAGAGCCAATGCAGGGTGAGCTGACCCACAAAGATCTGTGTGGTTTCAACCTCCTGCGGACACCGAAGGGCAGAGCACCAGGCTTTCTTATCAGCTTGCCCAGCTGTGTGGCAGAAGGGACGAGGGAGGGGCTAAAAGGTAGAGAAGCTGTCTGAAAACTACAAAGGGGAGTCAGACTCTAATAAATTCTGCCAATATCTCACTCCTTGATGAGTGTAAGTATATGGCTGGTTTTAATATTGGATGGAATGGTTTCCAATTGATTCTTCTCTGTTAAGATTTTTACATGTATTCAAGGACTTGTTACTTATCATGTGAGTTAGAATGTGTTTGTTGTTCTCTAAAAAGAACCTTTTTGGGATTTAAGATAAAAAAATTGCAATAAGCGTATATATCAAATTGGGGATCAATTTTATTTTTTTCTAGATTCTTGAGACAAAAATTTAAATCACTTCTTAAAGACCCCCGTCTTCTCTAATGTGCTGAGAATCCCCTTGCAGTGAGCCTTCGCGGCATCCCCCAAATGTGGATATGTGGTCATTTCGTTTTGCCTAAGTTTATGGATTGTCTTATTTCTACTGAGACCTCCCTTACCACCATGGGAAGCTTAATATTGTGTAATCTCCATGTATTTGCCGGTTTTCCTAGCATCTTTCCGTTCTTGATTCCCAGCTTGAATCCAACATGGTTAGAAAACCAGAAGGTCCTCTGTACAATTTCCCTCCCTTTACATTTCTCGAAGGTAAATGACTAAGGAGTGCACCTGTTGTGCTGAGCACCTGGTGGAGGGTGGGTGTGTTCAGTCTCTATATTGTACACATGAAACTAAGATAACAGTGTATGATAATGAACTCGAATTAAATAAAAGCTGGTGTGATATTTAGGGTAACTTACCTATGCCCCTGGGGGCAGCCTGCGATGCTGCTGCGGGCAGAGGAGTCCTGGCCGGCTGGGGTGAGGTGGGGGCTGACACAGCAGGTACAGGGTCCCCGGTGCCATTGGCTGTGGGTCCCCTACTAAGTCCCTGCTGCCCTTCCCCTTTCTTGGTCCCTTGCCAGTGAGAACAGCCTGTGCTTTTATTTTTCTTCCTTTGTATTTGCCTTTGCCCATGGACAAGTGCCCATTGCAGGCTGCGGTGCTCTCCAAACCCCGAGCAGGACAACACGGGCATAAAAAGAGACCCTTGGAAACCCTCCGTGGTGCTATTCTACTAGCCGTGGTCCCTGGAGAATCCATCATTCATGATTCCTCTTCCAGAGTCATTTTAGGATTGTTGAGATATTTCCACGATTTTTAGTTATATTTAGAAGGCGGTGCTTAGAAATATGAGTATAAACCCCTTTCCCTGAATTTGGATGGATAAGATGCTAGAAAATTAGCATAATATTTGATAGTATCTCAAAACATCTTGCAATTTTTACATTCCCAACAATAGTCTATAAGTTCTCCTACTTCCAAACTTCACCAACACTAGTTTGACTAATATTTTTTGTTTTTGTTTTAGTTAGTTTGTTTTTTATTTACACATTGTAAAAGTTGGGTAGGGAAATCAGATTGGCTTCATCACCTTTCCCCATACAAGGTTCAAATTCCTTGCAAGAAGAGACCTTTCCTTGTAATTCTCTGAGTTCCTTCAGAGTACAGTCTTCAAACATTGTGAGCCCTAAATACTCAAGGGGCAAGCTGGTGATGAGCTGACAAGAGTGTAAGCGGGAGAGAGCATTAGCGATGCAGGCCACTCCCCTCACTGCAGAGCAAAACTTAGGGATTAGCATGGACTGGATAAGAACTCTGCAAGTTTTAAATCCCCAGAGAGTCCAGGCAGAGTTTTCCTGGTCGCATGTTACAAAACAGCCCTGGAACTAATGAGAGAAAATTACAAAGTTGAGTGAGAAAGTCCTCTTGCTCCCTGTGATGGAAGAAGAGAGGAATCCCTTAGGGTCTCCTAACCAGAGCCAAACCTCTAGAGCTGAGGAACCACAAGTGCTAATGGTAATCAGACAATATCTCCAAACTGGTGGAAGAAAACCTTCTTAACCACTGTGGTTCAGTGAGTGGTAGAAGCAGACCATGGCACTCATGGTCCAGCCTCACAGCTCATGTGGAAAACTCAGGGCCACAAAAAGCTGAAGTTTGCACAAAATCAAGGCCCTTTTCCTCACTTTCCAATTGGGGAAATTTAAACCCAGAAGGCACAAGGACTTTACTAAGGTCATTAAACCGAAGGTGATAAAATGGAAGCTTTTAGATCAATGGCATTTATAAGAAGTGGATCTCCATGTCTTCTGAGTGAAGAACAAAGCATGCTTCCCACAGAGTGAAGACCATTGTGGAAGAATATAACCCTAACACTGAATAGGCTTTGGGACCCAGATAAAATACACAAGGTAGGGCACTCTTCTAGGTGATTGGACTCTGTACTTTCTCTGTATCATTTCTCTGTGACTCTTGAATGGGTGTGTATTTCTTCTATCAGGGGATCCATAGTGCAAATTAAATTTGAAACAAGTTCATTTGGGGACAACTACAGACATAGTTGAGGGTAGATTAAAGTATAAAAACCAAACACCCCTACACACACACACACACACACACACACACACACACACACACACACACACATTCAGAATATGCCAGATGTAGAAGATTCTGAAATACATACTTTACTTCTGATGATTCCTAAGTAGACACTTACTTAGCACACAAGTGAGGTAAGATTCAGTAAGGAAGGAGTTGTCCAGGAATATGTATTGCTGATTCTTTGCATTTTCAAAATGCTTCTGAAATGAATGATGGATGGGAACACAACCCTTCTGGATGTTTAGGAGGGGATGTGGCATATGGTGTGAAATCAGGCCGTTCCGCAGTTCATCTGTTAGGAAGAACTTGAATTCTACACCATGGATCCCAGGTATGGAAAACAACTAGTTTGCCAATATTCTCTCCCTCTCACCCACTTCAAGGTACTTAGTTAATCTTTGAGATTCACAATCCATCTAATTGCTCTACTTACAGAGTTCCTGGGGAGAGTCAAGAGAATTTGGAAATTTTAGTGAGTACAGTGTTCTACTGAGGCAGGAGATCTTCACAAATACTCAGTGACCATGGAAGGGCATATGGCACCTAGTATTTCTGAGAGGGGAGTCAGTCTTCCGGGACAATCCAGAGTTTTCACAAGACCCTTTCAGGGCAAAATGGAACAACTTACAATCTGTAAGGATGCCAAGGAGTTTCAAGCTCAATTTAGATAGACGCTGAGGAGGTTTGCCTAAAAGGTCTCAGAAGGAAGCCCAATGAATATTTAGACACAATGTTTCAGAATACAGCCTTAGGCAGGAAAACGAAATAATGCTGTAGACATCTTTTGGGATAAATTACTCACTTCTCAAAGATAAGGTATGGACACAGCAAGGGAAAGCATAAAACCCAAAAAGAGAAAGAGTTGAGGGAGAGAGAAATCACATATCAGGAGAGGCTGAGGGAGAGTGGATGTCAGTTCAAGTCCAAGAGGACCCAGAAGACTGTTAGGTAGAGTTCACGGTGCTGCAAACTTTCATTAGAAGTGGTATAATTATATAGTTATATTTATATTATTTGTATTTATACATATTTTATACGTGAAAATTATCTAATTATAATTCAGACCATTTTCAAAATAATACTGATTCAGACCATTTTCCTACTGCTTCTTCTGTCAGTGTCCAGCTTGACTCTGCTGACAGAATGCTTAATCTTAGCCTCAACCAAATCTACTTAAGCCTGAAAAAACTATCTCTAGCTCAACATCCTGCCCAATGCTGAATAACAAGGTAAAACAGAAACCGTTTATAGATTCAGCCTCTTTGTGATCAGTAACCTATCCATGCTCTTGTATTGGGAATCATTATCTTCTTAAAATGCCCCATAGTAGCACTCTGAGAAATACAGAGCTCAATGACACATAGACTCTTTCTTTGCTGAAAGAGAAAACAAAGATAAATGCAAAGAATGTATAATCAAATCACAGCTTGGATTCTAGCTACCAATATGCCATGTTACAGACACAGCTCTTTTATTTCTAAATGAGGAAGATAATCTCATCTGTCATACACATTCCACATATCACATCTATGTTGTCAAGAATGAAACCAATAAGCATTAGAATTAAATTCACAAAGTGTAGACCTTTTCAATTCTAGTTATTATATATTTTGACATGTGAGAGATGGTACACAATATAACACAAAGCTGAAGGAATGTGTCAAATATACATCAGAGAAGGATGAGATTAAATCAAAAGGAGAATATCCAAGGATTTGTAGAATCTCTAGCATTTAGGCTTTTGAGATGCTGGTCTTGACACTGAAGGAATGGGTGACATCTCAGCTCCACCTGCACTGAGCTTGCATTAAGAGTCTGTTTATCTTACCATCCACATACTCTAATGAATCACTATTAATCCGGAGGTTTCCGGAGTGTCCTATCTTCCCTCTTTTTAGGGTACAGGGAAGGGAGCATGTTCTTTACATTCACCAAATATTTTAGACCTAAAAGTCTCCTCCAAGAAGAGATCATGACTTTGGGCTTCCTTAAAATTACAAGCCATTGTCTAAATTTGGTCCTCAGTTACTAACAATCCAACTATGAATATTCACTCACTAAGTATTTACAGACAATGGTATATGTGGAACTTGCTTTGTGAGTTGACAACTCTGTCTATTAGCTCCTTGGAATTGTTTCAGTATTCAGACTCTGATTCAAATGTAGTGCAACTAAGCACGTGAATTTCCTTTATCTAGATATCAATTAGAGTAGTTTATCCCATATGATATTAACAGTCAATAAAATCCTCTTAGAAATAAACCAGAAAAATTCTTCTGTCACTGCAAAATGATGAGGAACGAGTCACTGAAAAAAGTGTAGCAAATAGATTAAAAATTAGAAAAACACATAAGCCACATATGCATGCTGTTTTATCACAAAACTTGAAGAACTAATTGGTCATTGTAACTCTCTGTTCATCTGTCTGATTCACACCACTGTTTTCAAGCACTAATGGAGAATCGAATATTTC